>JANIIK010000729.1:0-56237 GCA_027704905.1 Muraenolepis orangiensis
ACCAATCAGATGTTGTTGATCCTCTTCATAAGTAATCAGATGTTGTTGATTCTCTTCATAACCAATCAGATATTGTTGTTCTTCTTTATTACCAATCCGATGTTGTTGACTACACTTACAAAGCAATTTGGTTAAAAGCAATATATAAGTTATGCCTCACATTCACCCATTCATACACCACTTTCATACCCGGCAGTGGTGTCAGCCATGCAAGGAGACTGCCAACCTGTCAGGAGCAGTTAGGGTTAGGTGTCTTGCTCAGGGACACCTTGACACTAGGAGGAACCAGAGGTTTGAAACGGCAACCTTCTGGTTGCCAAACAATCCACTAAACCTCCTAAACTACTGCCACTACAAGCCACATATTAATGACACCCCTCCCTAACCCTAGCCCCCCAAAGGGCAAGAAAAAACTCCCTTCATGATGAAGGAAGAAATCTTGAGAAGAAACACAGTGGGGGAATCCCTCCTTCCAGGGATGGTTAGGAGTGCAATGGGTCCCATAAGTGACATTAGTAGTAATCTACACAAACCCAATGGTAAATTAACTACACTTGGATAGTGCTTTTAACCAAAGTACTTTACAAGTTATGCCTGACATTCGCCCATTCATACACACAGTCAGCTGGTCAGGAGCAGTAAGGGTTATGTGTTTTGCTCAGGGACACCTCGACACTTGGCTAGGAGGAACCGGAGGATCAAAACAGCAACATTCTGGTTGCCAAACCAATGAGATGTTGTTGATCATCTTCATAACCAATGAGATGTTGATCCTCTTCATAACCATTCAGATGTTGTTGATCCTCTTCATAACCCATTTAGATGTTGTTGATCTTTTTCATAACCAATCAGATGTCGTTGATCCTCTTCATAACAAAAAACAGCATTTAGATGTTTTTTATCTTCTTCATAACTAATCAGATGTTGTTGATCCTCTTCATAACCAATCAGATGTTGTTGATCCTCTTCATAACTAATCAGATGTTGTTGATCCTCTTCATAAGTAATCAGATGTTGTTGATTCTCTTCATAACTAATCAGATGTTGTTGATCCTCTTCATAAGTAATCAGATGTTGTTGATTCTCTTCATAACTAATCAGATGTTGTTGATCCTCTTCATAAGTAATCAGATGTTGTTGATCCTCTTCATAAGTAATCAGATGTTGTTGATTCTCTTCATAACCAATCAGATATTGTTGTTCTTCTTTATTACCAATCCGATGTTGTTGACTACACTTACAAAGCAATTTGGTTAAAAGCAATATATAAGTTATGCCTCACATTCACCCATTCATACACCACTTTCATACCCGGCAGTGGTGTCAGCCATGCAAGGAGACTGCCAACCTGTCAGGAGCAGTTAGGGTTAGGTGTCTTGCTCAGGGACACCTTGACACTAGGAGGAACCAGAGGTTTGAAACGGCAACCTTCTGGTTGCCAAACAATCCACTAAACCTCCTAAACTACTGCCACTACAAGCCACATATTAATGACACCCCTCCCTAACCCTAGCCCCCCAAAGGGCAAGAAAAAACTCCCTTCATGATGAAGGAAGAAATCTTGAGAAGAAACACAGTGGGGGAATCCCTCCTTCCAGGGATGGTTAGGAGTGAACATAATGAGTGACATAAGTAGTAATCTACACAAACCCAATTGTAAATGGACTACACTTGGATAGGGCTTTTAACCAAAGTACTTTAGAAGTTATGCCTGACATTCGCCCATTCATACACACAGTCAGCTGGTCAGGAGCAGTAAGGGTTATGTGTTTTTCTCAGGGACACCTCGACACTTGGCTAGGAGGAACCGGAGGATCAAAACAGCAACATTCTGGTTGCCAAACCAATCAGATGTTGTTGATCCTCTTCATAACCAATCAGATGTTGTTGATCTTCTTCATAACCAATCAGATGTTGTTGATCCTCTTCATAACCAATCAGATGTGATTGATCTTCTTCATATGATTAGATTCGATTCAAATGTATTGTCATTGCACAGCACAAGTACAGTACAGCGAAAATAATTTAGCATCTAATCAGATGTGGATGATCCTCTTCATAACCAATCAGATGTTGTTGATCCTCTTCATAACTAATCAGATTTTGTTGATCCTCTTCATAACTAATCAGATGTTGTTGATCCTCTTCATAACCAATCAGATGTTGTTGATCCTCTTCATAACTAATCAGATTTTGTTGATCCTCTTCATAACTAATGAGATGTTGATCCTCTTCATAACCAATCAGATGTTGTTGATCCTCTTCATAACTAATCAGATGTTGTTGATCCTCTTCATAACTAATCAGATGTTGTTGATCCTCTTCATAACCAATCAGATGTTGTTGATCCTCTTCATAACTAATCAGATGTTGTTGATCCTCTTCATAACCAATCAGATGTTGTTGATCCTCTTCATAACTAATCAGATGTTGTTGATCCTCTTCATAACTAATCAGATGTTGTTGATCCTCTTCATAACAATCAGATGTTGTTGATCCTCTTCATAACTAATCAGATGTTGTTGATCCTCTTCATAACCAATCAGATGTTGTTGATCCTCTTCATAACCAATCAGATGTTGTTGATCCTCTTCATAACTAATCAGATGTTGTTGACTATACTTACAAAGCACACCTCCTAAACTACTGCCACTACAAGCCACATATTAATGACACCCCTCCCTAACCCTAGCCCCCCAAAGGGCAAGAAAAAACTCCCTTCATGATGAAGGAAGAAATCTTGAGAAGAAACACAGTGGGAGAATCCCTCCTTCCAGGGATGGTTAGGAGTGCAATGGGTCCCATAAGTGACATTAGTAGTAATCTACACAAACCCAATGGTAAATTAACTACACTTGGATAGTGCTTTTAACCAAAGCACTTTACAAGTTATGCCTGACATTCGCCCATTCATACACACAGTCAGCTGGTCAGGAGCAGTAAGGGTTATGTGTTTTGCTCAGGGACACCTCGACACTTGGCTAGGAGGAACCGGAGGATCAAAACAGCAACATTCTGGTTGCCAAACCAACCTGAAACAGGGCTTGTGTGTTGGCGACCAGAGGCGGCCAACACACAAGCCCTGTTTCAGGCTCCCCTTTCACACAGCCTCCTTCTGTGTGTTCTTACCTCATTTGGACAGTTTTTAAACAACATTTGCTTCTTATAAAGGTAGACGACAGAATTGTGTATAACATATATAATTTAAATACGATAAACAATAATATGTCATTATTATCCAGCCCTAGGCCTTAGTTTACTGACTCTTTCTCAACAAACCAAACCAGCAAACCATGAACAACATCACTAACTGTCAAACGTTCTTAATAATCCTCCTCTGTTGTTCCAATGTTGGCCTCTGATCATTTGAGGACCAGAGACTAACATTGTAAATCTGCTATGAGGCCTCTTGTCCTCAAACGATGACCAGAGGCCACCAACACACAAGCAAACAAAAGGTAGGGATACAGAACACCCCAGGTCCTGTGAAAAGGGAGCCTGTAAAGGTTCAGGCCTCCTGTGTGTTCTTACCTCTCTCCCCAGCCTGGCGGCGGTGGGTTGTCGACCCGCAGGTGGACCAGAGCCTGGACCGGGTGCTCCAGAAGCACGTCAGCCACCGGGACACCCTCCATCAGAGCCAGACGTGGCTGTCCGCCGTGGAGGAGGAGCTCCAGCTCCACCACCATCAGCCTCCCTCTGGTCTGCAGGAGTCTCAAGCAGGTGCCTCCCCTCCGGCCGACTGGCCTGAGTGCTCTGTGGAACCGGCTTTTATATCGCAGTCTGGTGACATCACAACGGAACACGGCAGGGCTGAGCCAATGAGGAGGTTCCAAAGCGCTTGGGTCTGTCGCCATGACAGCCTGGGGTTGAAAATTGGAACGCAGCTGTCATGGTGACAGATCCAAACATTAGAGAATTCAGAATGTCTGGAATTTGTAGTTTTAAACCACAGTTGACTGTGTTTAGTTTGCTGCAGTTGTTTGGAACTACACATTCTTTAATAGCATACCTGGCTCTGCCAAACAGCTGGCTTATTTCACTTTTCTTTACATTTGTATTTATGACATTTATTATATAAGATGATAAATGTCATTATTATTAATATATAATCATAATATATAATTGTATGAATAATTTGGGGGATACAAATTCTCAAATGAGAAAACCAGCTTACCGCTACTCACTCCAATCACTTTTCTTAACTTTTATTTTCCTGCATTTTGTTAGTTATTGTGTTATGTAATTATATTCAATTATATAAGAGGCTTAGTGTCGTGATATGATAAATAATAACAGCCGTTTGAATCCCAATGTCCACAGTCTACCTGTAGGCAGAATGGGGAAACCCTACCTGCTCATTACATTACATCACATTACAATACATAACATCACATTACATTACATTACATTACATACATTACATTACATTACATACATTACATTACATTACATTACATTACATTACAGGCATATAGCAGACACTTTGTCCAAAGTGACTCACAATAGTGCATTCATGCAGGACATGTATGTGAATTCACTTTGAGTGGTTAGTGACTAAATAACACATAGTAATACATCCATAAATACTAACCTTTATGACATTAACAGTCTCAACATGCTATACAGGACCATTCAAATGAAACCCTCAGCCCTACACATCAGAATAGATCCATATACCAAGTTAGAAAGGAAGGAAGTGACACATTAAAACAGTTTAGAGAGAGCCTTCAACAGGCCGGTTGATAACAGTCCTGGGACCTGACTAATCTAACGGGCAGAGGATCAAACTCACGGCCTTAACACGCATATTATACATACATATTATACATACATACTATACATACATGCATACATATTATACATACATACATATTATACATACATAATATACATACATGCAAACATATTATATCATATTATACATAAATACATATTATACAAACATATTATACATACATGCATACATATAATACATGAATACATATTATACACACATACATACATATCATACATACATGCATAACTATTATACGTAAAACATATTATCCATACATACACAAATACATACATACATACCTACATATTATACATCCATACATGCATATTATACACACATTATACATTCATGCATATTATACATACTGTACGCACATACAAATTATACATACATACATACCTATTATACATACATTGTCACAATCGCTATTCTCCCTGCCTCCACCAGAGGGCAGCATCAGCCCGTGGTAATTCTCACCCTTCACCTGCAGCGCATCTCAATCAACCTATTTAATAATTCTATTTAAGCCCACCTCCACACACTCACTCTTCACCAGATTGTTCCTGATTGTGCAGACTCTCCAGCGTTTACTTCCCAGACCGATTCCTGTTACCGACCCTGCCTGCCCCGGACCTGCCTGCCTCGCCTGTTCCCCGATCGTCTGCCTGTCCCCGACTACCTCTCTGTCTGTCCCTGTCTGGTTCGTCTGCCCTACCCGGCTCCTGATCGTCTGCCTGTCTCCGACTACCTCTCTGTCTGTCCCCGTCTGGTTCGTCTGTCCTACCCGGCTCCTGATCGTCTGCCTGTCCCCGACTACCTCTCTGTCTGTCCCCGTCTGGTTCGTCTGTCCTACCCGGCTCCTGATCGTCTGCCTGTCCCCGACTACCTCTCTGTCTGTCCCCGTCTGGTTCGTCTGTCCTACCCGGCTCCTGATCGTCTGCCTGTCCCCGACTACCTCTCTGTCTGTCCCCGTCTGGTTCGTCTGTCCTACCCGGCTCCTGATCGTCTGCCTGTCCCCGACTACCTCTCTGTCTGTCCCTGTCTGGTTCGTCTGTCCTACCCGGCTCCTGATCGTCTGCCTGTCCCCGACTACCTCTCTGTCTGTCCCTGTCTGGTTCGACTGTGTGATCATTGACATTAAATATTACAAACTGTCCTTGGTGTCCCGTGTGCTGCATTTGTGTCCTAACTCAATCCGTGACAAACATGCATACATACATATTATACATACATACATACATACATACATACATACATACATACATACATACATACATACATACATACATACATACATATTACATACATACATACATACATACATACATACATACATACATACATACATATTAAAAACAATCCTTTATTCAGAATGGGGAAACTACTTAAAACCTCTGTTGAATTAAAGCTATGGTGTTCTCTGGATGACTAAATGACCCATGTGTGTCAGCCTGACTTCATGTCACTTCATAAAATACTACTTCAGGGGGATGTCCAGGTTTCTGCACTTAAAAACATCTAAAAGTATGTCTCAAAAGACATTCAGTATCTCACAGGGAGACGTAGGAACTCTAGGAGGCAGAGTGGTGGGAACATATTTATCATGGTTGTCTATGAGTCAAAGGCCAAACTGACCTCACTAAAAGATGTTGTATATTAAACATATTCTGTTAGCAGTAAACTGTAGTGATTCAAATGATGTCCTCTTTCAGCAGATGTGCAGCTGTGTCTCTTGAGGGACTAAATGCTAGTGGAAATGTAGGGCTGATGCTTTCATAAGAGTCTCTGGAGATTCCAGTCATAGCAGTATGTGTGCATGTCCACAAGCCAAGTCAGCGCTTCCCTCTTGTGTCAAACCAGAGTCATTACCATAACCAGTGATTCCATGAACTAAACTCTGCTCAGGTCCATCTTTAATAATAGCTTACAGCTTCAGGACTAGTCTGCTTGTCATTGGGTCAGCCTGGTAGCAGACAGAGGCTAGTGTTTAGTGTTGTTCCTCTTGGCATGCTTAGCTGCCAGGATGAGGGCTGTGAGGGTGGACCGAGGCTCGGCTCAGAATCCAAGATAGAGTCCAAGATAGAAGCTTTGTGATTATGAGGAGCCAAGTGGTGTTGTTGTGTTGAACTTTCTTGAAGGGGGTAAACAGAGCAAAGTGTATTGTGGAGTGACCAGGCTGACAAGGCCCTCCACATGGGCTGGGAGAGATGTAGCACAGAGGACAGCCACAGTTCACCACAGAGACGGGGTTAGTGGTAGTTGAGGTAGTAGTTGTATGTTATATGTGGTAATTGAGGTTGTAGCTGTACATAATATGTGGTATTTGAGGTAATAATTGTATATGTGGTAGTTGTGGTAGTAGCTGTATATAAAATGTGGTAGTTGAGTTAGTAGTAGCATATAATATGAGTTAGTTGAGTTAGAAGTAGTATATAATATGTGGTAGTTGAGTTAGTAGTAGTATATAATATGTGGTAGTTGAGGTCGTAGTTGTATGTTATATGTGGTAGTTTCGATAGTTATATATAATATGTGGTAATTGATATGAGTTAGTAGTAGTATATAATATGTTGTAGTTGACTAACTGTAAAAAAGTTAAAACACTGTATCACAACTACCTACCTCTCTATAGTTTACATATTTATTAATAAGATACCTGTTTACTGTACCTGCCATATATATTTAAATCTCAAACTGTTGATAGAACTGCATATCCCTGCTCCTGTATATACATTTATATATGCCATACAATTATATATGCTTACTTGTATATACATTTACATTTATATATATTCATCCTGTTTTCAATAACTGCATACCCCTGATCACTACCTGTGAATATGAGACATATTCTGTGTAATATGATACATAATATGACAGACCCATAACTCTCACCATTAATAAGAAAGGCCAACACTGCTAGCAAGGCTGTGGACGACCTCCCCTTGCTGTGTGTGTGTGTGTGTGTGATGCCTGGCAGCTAGCATACTTAACTCTTGCGTACTCAGAAGTACTCAAAAGTCACGCTAAATAGCGGGCATGTGGGCGGACGTCCACCTGCTTAGAGAGATATGAAAGTGAGAGAGATAAGGTTGAATGAGTGCAGGACTTTGGAAAGGAAAATTCATATCTTTGCTATAAATATATTCTGAAATGTGTCAGGTTCTCCAAAATGAGATACTAATAAAAAAGATATATGAATGTGAAAATAATGAATGTATATAAAACCAAAAGTCTTACTCTCGTCATAGAGTTAGAAACAGGGCTAGTGTTTAAACATTGGTTTATCTATTCATGTGTTCAAATTGCTTAACATTAGTATCCATGTGATATAAAGTGATTAGCTGTATTTTAATCAAATCATTGTATTTGATGAGTTTATATCACAACAAGAAGATTTCAGTCTAATGCATAGCTAGATTGTATTCAAGGTGAGGTCCTCTAAGGTGAGAGTGTCACATGACCACCTAACCCTACCACTCTGGAGCCCTACAAGCAGTGACAACAGATGAACAAGTCTTAAGTCTCAACATTGTGGTGTTATTGTACTGTTAGGTGTGCAATACTACAAGGACTACAGGTGACGTGTTATGATGTCATAGGGTGGGGGGGGGGGGTAGGGGAACACCTGAGAGCATGTTAAAGAGTAAATCACCTTAATAAAGATCCACATTCTAGATTCAGTTAGAGACTCACGGCTATTCATTAACACGACAGACATCTTTGATTTGTAGGTAGCAGTTGTATGTCAGTAGGGTCAAGTTGAGGTACTAGTTGTATGTCAGTAGGTCAAGTTGAGGTACTAGTTGTATGTTAGTAAGGTCAAGGTGAGGTACTAGTTGTATGTTAGTAAGGTCAAGTTGAGGTACTAGTTGTATGTTAGTAGGGTCAAGGTGAGGTACTAGTTGTATGTTAGTAAGGTCAAGCTGAGGTACAAGTTGTATGTTAGTAAGGTCAAGTTGAGGTACTAGTTGTATGTTAGTAAGGTCAAGGTGAGGTACTAGTTGTATGTCAGTAGGGTCAAGTTGAGGTACTAGTTGTATGTTAGTAAGGTCAAGTTGAGGTACTAGTTGTATGTTAGTTAAGTCAGGTTGAGGTACTAGTTGTATGTCAGTAGGGTCAAGCTGAGGTACTAGTTGTATGTTAGTAGGGTCAGGTTGAGGTACTAGTTGTATGTTAGTAAGGTCAAGTTGAGGTACTAGTTGTATGTCAGTAGGGTCAAGTTGAGGTACTAGTTGTATGTTAGTAAGGTCAAGGTGAGGTACTAGTTGTATGTCAGTAGGGTCAAGTTGAGGTACTAGTTGTATGTTAGTAAGGTCAAGTTGAGGTACTAGTTGTATGTCAGTAGGGTCAAGGTGAGGTACTAGTTGTATGTTAGTAAGGTCAAGGTGAGGTACTAGTTGTATGTTAGTAGGGTCAAGTTGAGGTACTAGTTGTATGTTAGTAGGGTCAAGTTGAGGTACTAGTTGTATGTTAGTAAGGTCAAGGTGAGGTACTAGTTGTATGTCAGTAGGGTCAGGTTGAGGTACTAGTTGTATGTTAGTTAGGTCAGGTTGAGGTACTAGTTGTATGTTAGTAAGGTCAAGTTGAGGTACTAGTTGTATGTTAGTAAGGTCAAGCTGAGGTACAAGTTGTATGTTAGTAAGGTCAAGTTGAGGTACTAGTTGTATGTTAGTAGGGTCAGGTTGAGGTACTAGTTGTATGTTAGTTAGGTCAGGTTGAGGTACTAGTTGTATGTTAGTAAGGTCAAGTTGAGGTACTAGTTGTATGTTAGTAAGGTCAAGGTGAGGTACTAGTTGTATGTTAGTAAGGTCAGGTTGAGGTACAAGTTGTATGTTAGTAAGGTCAGGTTGAGGTACTAGTTGTATGTTAGTAAGGTCAAGTTGAGGTACTAGTTGTATGTTAGTAAGGTCAAGGTGAGGTACTAGTTGTATGTTAGTAAGGTCAAGCTGAGGTACAAGTTGTATGTTAGTAAGGTCAGGTTGAGGTACTAGTTGTATGTTAGTAAGGTCAAGGTGAGGTACTAGTTGTATGTTAGTAAGGTCAAGCTGAGGTACAAGTTGTATGTTAGTAAGGTCAAGTTGAGGTACTAGTTGTATGTTAGTAGGGTCAGGTTGAGGTACTAGTTGTATGTTAGTAAGGTCAAGTTGAGGTACTAGTTGTATGTCAGTAGGGTCAAGTTGAGGTACTAGTTGTATGTTAGTAAGGTCAAGGTGAGGTACTAGTTGTATGTCAGTAGGGTCAAGTTGAGGTACTAGTTGTATGTTAGTAAGGTCAGGTTGAGGTACTAGTTGTATGTTAGTAAGGTCAAGTTGAGGTACTAGTTGTATGTTAGTTAGGTCAGGTTGAGGTACTAGTTGTATGTTAGTAAGGTCAGGTTGAGGTACTAGTTGTATGTTAGTTAGGTCAGGTTGAGGTACTAGTTGTATGTTAGTAAGGTCAAGTTGAGGTACTAGTTGTATGTAATACATTGTAATTGAGGTAGCATTAGTATTAAATATGTGGTAGTTGAGGTAGTAGTTGTAATACGTGGTAGTTGAGGTAGTAGTGTTGTAATATGTGGTAGTTGAGGTAGTAGTTGTAATATGTGGTAGTTGAGGTAGTAGTTGTGTGTATAATTTGTGGGAGTTGAGATAGTAGCTTTATATAGTATGTGTTAGTTGAGGTAGTACTTGTGTATATCATATGTGGTAGTAGAGGTAGTAGTTGTATATAATGTGTTAGTTGAGGTAATAGTTGTGTATATAATATGTGGTAGTTGAGGTACTAGTTGTATATAATATGTGGTCAATGAGGTGGTAGTTGTATGTAATATATTGTAGTTGAGGTAGTAGTTGTATATAATATGTGGTAGTTGAATTAGTAGTGTCTGTCACCACTGTCTGTCCCCACTGTCACCACCTCAAACAGATCACAACATTCCCCAACCAGAAGCCGGTGATGAACAGAGAGGTCCTCCTACTCCTAAAGGCACGTGAGCTTTTAGGTCGGGCGATGCACTGGCCTACTGTTTAGCCAGGGCTAATCTGAAAAGGGCATCAAGCGGGCCAAGCTCAAACACAAGCGAAGGGTCGAAGACCACTTCAACAACTCCGATCCCCGACGCATGTGGCAGGGCATCCAGGCCATCACGGATTATAAACCCTCCAACAACTCAACCCCCAACCACTGACTCATCCCTCCCTGACGAACTTAATCATTTTTTTGCTCGCTACGACCGGAACAACCCGAACTGACCACCAGGGCTCCTCTCCCCGTTGACCACCAACCCCTCACCCTATCCCCCACAGACGTGCGTGCGGCACTGAGCAGAACAAATGCGCATAAGGCAGCTGGTCCTGATGGCGCCCCCGGTGGCGTGCTCAGGAACTGCGCTGAGCAGCTGACCGAGGTCCTTACTGACATTTTCAACTTGTCACTAGCTCAGGCAGTTGTCCCTGTGTGCTTTAAAACCACCTCCATTGTGCCAGTGCCAAAACACTCTTCTGCAGCGAGCCTCAACGACTTCTGCCCTGTTGCCCTCACCCCCATCGTCATGAAGTGCTTGGAGAGGCTGGTCCTGGCTCACCTCAAATCTGGCCTGTCAACCTCACTGGATAAACACCAATTTGCCTACCGTGAGAACAGGAGCACGGAGGACACCATTTCCTCAGCTCTTCACTCCGCTCTCTCCCACCTGGATGAGAGCAACACCCACGTGAGAATGCTGTTCATAGACCTCAGCTCAGCATTTAACACCATCACCCCCTTCAAACTCATCTTCAAACTGGGTGACCTCATGAAAACCAAGAACCTTGACATCAACCCCTCAGTTTGTAACTGGTTATTAGACTTCCTAACCAACTGACCCCAGTCAGTCAGGTTAGACCGTCTCACCTCCTCCACCCTCACCCTAAACACCTCACCCTAAACACCTCACCCTAAACACCTCACCCTAAACACCTCACCCTAAACACCTCACCCTAAACACCGGCCCCCCCCTGCTTTCCTCCCCTCTGCTGTGCCCCCCCCTCTGCTGTCCCCCCCCTCTGCTGTCCCCCCCCCCCCTCTGCTGTCCCCCCCCTCTGCTGCACCCCCCCCTTCTGCCCCCCCCCCTGCCCCCCCCCTCTACTCAACACCTATAATAATCACCACCAATGTCTTTGACTAACTGTAAAAAAGAAGAAAGAAAAAACAAACTGTAAAAACAAACTGTATCACAACTACCTTCCTCTCTATACTTTACATCTACTATATCATTCTCTAACGGACTCTGTGTGTGTGTGTGTGTGTCACAAGAAATACGCCCCCTTTCAGGTTGAGGGGGGTCTTCATACTGGGCGGGATGCTTGGGGGGGGTCTGACGTGACCAGTTCCATTTGTTAGCATTCCATCCGTAGTTTCGTTTGCGGGCGATTTAGTGGAAAATTCAGGGGTTTCAATGCTGAGCTGAGGCCGTAACAATGGAAGTCAGGTGATCATCCTACACAATACTCATGTAGGGGCCATAGCCATCCCGTGGAATCCCACGGGCAATGCGCTAGTATTTATTACTAAGATACCTGTTTACTGTACCTGCCATATAGATTTAAATCTCAACTGTTGATAGAACTGCTCCTACCCCTGTGTATACATTTATATATACCATACATTTATATATGCTCACTTGTATATTCATTTACATTTATATATATGTATCCTGCTTTCAATAAGGGCATACCCCTGATCACTACCTGTTAAATACTCACTTACCTGTATATACATATACCTTATTATATTATTGTGCTGCTCATATCCCATTTAATACCTAGACTGTCTTTAAACCAGTACATTAAACTGTAAATGATATTATATCACCAGCCACTTTACTGCTACATGTGCCCTCTGGTTAGATGCTCCATTATTATCACTGTACTGTACTGTGCTGTGAAATGACATTACATTAGAATCTAATCTAATCTAATCTAATCTAATCTAATCTAATCTATTATCTAGTTGTATATAATATGTGTTAGTTGAGTTAGTAGTAGTATATAATATGTGGTAGTTGAGTTAGTAGTAGTATATAATATGTGGTAGTTGAGTTAGTAGTAGTATATAACATGTGGTAGTTGAGGTAGTAGTAGTATATAACATGTGGTAGTTGAGGTAGTAGTAGTATATAACATGTGGTAGTTGAGGTAGTAGTAGTATATAACATGTGGTAGTTGAGGTAGTAGTAGTATATAACATGTGGTAGTTGAGGTAGTAGTAGTATATAACATGTGGTAGTTGAGGTAGTAGTAGTATATAACATGTGGTAGTTGAGGTAGTAGTAGTATATAACATGTGGTAGTTGAGGTAGTAGTAGTATATAACATGTGGTAGTTGAGGTAGTAGTAGTATATAACATGTGGTAGTTGAGGTAGTAGTAGTATATAACATGTGGTAGTTGAGGTAGTAGTAGTATATAACATGTGGTAGTTGAGGTAGTAGTAGTATATAACATGTGGTAGTTGAGGTAGTAGTAGTATATAACATGTGGTAGTTGAGGTAGTAGTAGTATATAACATGTGGTAGTTGAGGTAGTATCTGTATATTTCATAGTGTAGAGCAGTATAAAGCTGGTTCTTGGTTGAGGCCCCTGGTTAGAGCAGCTCTGTGCTCAGTGCTCTGTGTCAGAGTCTCTTCCCCCTCAGCAGCTGCAGCAGGTTCCTGCTGTAACGACTCAGTGACTACACAGTCTGACTGAGGGAGGTTTATGTACGGCTCTCAATCACTGTGTGAACACCGGACCACTATGGAAACTCTGACAGTGATAAACTGCTGCGTCTTCAGGCTGGGCTCCGGCGATGGTCAGTGAGAAGTCAGTGCTGCCTCCACTGCCACTAAACCGAGCTGGTGTTGGTGATACAAGTTGGTTTATCAATTTCATGATGAGCTTGGGGGCTTCACCGGGTTTCTGTTGGTACCAGAATATGCGATTACCTACTATGTAAACCGCTGGGTTGGTTTTACAGGTCAGAGTGACTCTGGATCCTGCAGTAAAAGTCACTACTGGTGGCTGGGTCACAGTCACCTGACTGCTGGTTCCTATAGAAAACAAACAAACATAACATGGAGTCATCCAACAGAAAACACAAGCAAACACAGACGGGTGGTCCACATGTGGATGGAGAGGAATGAACCCACCTGTTAAGGATCCACAGACCACTGTCCAGAAAAGGATGGTGAGGTGGTTCATGGTTGCCACGGTTTCTGGGGTGTTGAGTGACAGCTCAGAGTCCTGCAGTGTTGAACTGAGAGGACTTTTAAACCCTCTCAGAAGCCCAGTTTCAGCTCAGCATGCAAAGCTTCCTCTGTATGGAAATGACCTGTTTCCACTCATTACACTGGGGGTGAGAGTGAACCACCTGTTTCCACTCATCTCACTGGGGGTGAGAGTGAACCACCTGTTTCCACTCATCTCACTGGGGGTGAGAGTGAACCACCTGTTTCCACTCATCACACTGGGGGTGAGAGTGAACCACCTGTTTCCACTCATCACACTGGGGGTGAGAGTGAACCACCTGTTTCCACTCATCTCACTGGGGGTTAGGGTGAATGCATACATTCTGGGAGGACCTCTGTATCTCTTCTACATTCACACTTTATGGAATACGATGTGGATTTAGCTGCAAACAATCAGAATTCATCATCCGTGACTTTTTTCCAATTCATGTTTTTCTTGGTTTGTTTGACATTCTTAAATGTTCTACTTCTTTAAAAAAATACAAATTTGCTAGTTTCTTAAAAAAATAATAATGTATATAGTATTATCTTTGTAATTCATGTATCTGTATTTCACTTTCATCTTAATTAAGTTAGGTGAGCGTACTTGTGTTGAGATAATCAAATGTCCTTCAAATATTGTTATGATCAATACATGTAGAATAAATACAATCCATACCTTCAAACACACTTGATAAAAGTGACTAACCAGAGCTTGAGTTGATCAAATGTGAATTCCTTCATAGTTTCCTGTGATAAGTTAGTGTCTATGTGTCAGTGAGATGTGTCTTCAATGGGAGGGAGGTTTTTGTACAGACTCTTATTGAGGATGTATCACTGTGGTAGACTTTTGGTGGAGGCACCAAACTCACCGTTGACTGTAAGTACAAGGACACTTTTCTTTATCTGACATAACTCCCTAAACATTACCTTTATATCGAAATAGAACTAAAGAATTGATTCTTTTAATTTATATTCTAAATATTATATTCGAATCTTTTAAACTTCTAAATGTTTGGTTGTTAAGGGCAGTAGACACATATTATTGATTGGAGTTCAGTCACTTAATGTTATTATTTACACTGTTTTTGTAATGATTTAATTATGATGAACATTCATCATTTATTAAGCATATCATTGATTTACTTTGTACTTCATGAAATGGGCTAACGAGTATCCTTCAAGTTCAGTTTAGACTCTTAAAAGTCGTAATTGAATGAATAGAACATTTAATTTGCAAATGTATTTCTGTGCTCAAAGTTCCCATTAAATTGTTAGTAAATTATTCTGTAGTGTTTTGGCCGAACGTTGAATTAAATATAAGAAAAGGGAAGTGAGAAACTAATCTGAAGAAGTTCTGCCACCTGACAGCTGTAGAAACATTCAAATGTGTCTCATGTATTCATTTATATTAATGTGGAAATTTATATAAATTAAATTGGTGACAGGATAGCTCTGTCTTTTGGGACTTGGGAACCGGAAGGTCCCCGGTTCAAGTCCCCGAAACACCTGGTCACTGTCGAGGTGCCCTTGAGCAAGACCACAGCTTCTAATACTAGGATGGGTTAAATGAACACATTTCACTGTGTGTGTACATGTATGAGACCAAGAAAGAGGATTTAAGATTTAGAAATAAATATATGACACATTTAAATGTTTCAAACATTTAAATGTGTCATGGTTTCATTTATATTAATTTCCACATTTCAATCAACAATTCCAACAGTTGATGAATCTTCCAGTCCTCTGTGCTCCCTATGAGCGGCCATGTTAAGGGAGCCAGTTGTCCACTTGTCTCCTCTCTCTCTCTCTCTTCCAGTGGGAGTGGTTCAGCCCACGCTGAGCCTCCTTCCTCCCTCCAGAGTGGAGCTGGAGCAGGGCAGGGCTGCACTGCTGTGTTTGGCCACTGGGGGCTTCCCCTCAGACTGGAAGCTTGGCTGGAAGGTGGGGGGCAGCAGCAGGTCTGCCGGGGTGTCGGATAGCCCGGGGGTCCTGGGGAAAGATGGCACCTACAGCCGGAGCAGCGCCCTGACCCTCCCTGCGGACCAGTGGAGGAAGGCGGGCTCAGTGAGCTGTGAGGCCAGTAGGAGCGGCCAGACGCCTGTCACTCAAACCCTGAATCCTGACCAGTGTTCAGAGTAGAGAGGCTCCAGCATGGAAGTAGTGTAGAATACAAATCTCCTCTGACACGTCTGCTTTCTATCTCTCTGTCTAAGGTAGCTGCAGCTTCTGATGACCTCCATCAATATCACATGTCTTTGAGCCATTAGCATTACGCTTCATGGTCTGTTACCCCTTTGCTTGAGTTTGTCACATGTTGAACATTTAATAAAGATGTAAAAAAAACAATGATTTATTGTCATCATTTCTGATGGTATATCTTCTGTCCACGCTCTAAACAAGTATAACACCTCTTCTATTTCTTCATTAAATATTTGACCAGCCGTTTGAATGAAGGGTAAAGCTGTGGTTTGTCTCATCTCTGAATGACCAAAGTGTTGCTTGTGTGGCTCTTCTTGGAAGGTGTGTTCACTGGATCCAGTGGACCAGTGTCAGTCATAGAGACACTGCTGCTGAGATGACCCATGTGTTTCAGACTGACTTCATGTCACTTCATCAAACAGTAGTTCAGGGTGTCCAGGTTTCTGCACATGTAACAGACGCCAGCAGGTGGCGCTGTGCAGTGGTAAACCTCACTCCCCCACACCTAAATAGACGTTCTAGCGATGAAGCTAGGGCCTGTGGGTTTGAGCTCTCACGTTAGAACGTGGCCTCTCGTGCCGGAGGTGGTCAGTTCCAGTAATAGTAACAGTAACAGTCAGTGGTCAGTGCTGGACACTGACTGTTACACACATACCAACTTAGAAACGTGTAGAAGTACGTCTGGAGAGACATTCAGTATCTCTCACGGAGACAGAGGATCCCTAGCATGCTGAGTGGTGGAAACAGTTCCATATTAATCATGGTTGAGTTTATTAGTCAAAGACCAAACCGACATCATCTCTTAAAGATGTGGTTCATTAACCGTATTCTGTGAGCAGTGAACCGTAGCTATTCAAATGATCTCCAGTTTTAGCTGACGCCCACCTGGGTCTCTAGAGGGACAGGAAGTCAGTGGAGGTTTTCAGAAGAGTCTCTGGAGATTCCAGTGAAAGTAGTGTGTGTGTGTGTGTGTGTGTGTGTGTGTGTGTGTGTGTGTGTGTGTGTGTGTGTGTGTGTGTGTGTGTGTGTGTGTGTGTGTGTGTGTGTGTGTGTGTGGGGTGTGTGTGTGTGTGTGTGTGTGTGTGTGTGTGTGTGTGTGTGTGTGTGTGTGTGTGTGTGTGTGTGTGTGTGTGTGTGTGTGTTTCTAAATACCGGCTCAGTGGTGCCCTCTTGTGTCTTGTGTTCAATAATATAACGTTAATAATCTCTAGGGAACTGAGAGTTTATATATGTTCATTTAATACAAATGTAAATGTCAATTTGCGAGTCACATGACCCCAGTTGGGTCAAAGGCGTTGCATTGTGGGTCAGAAGCAACATGGTGGCGGAGGAGAGTGCGCGTTTAATGTCCGCCGTCAAATAGACTACATAAGGTTAAGAGGCGCACGCGGTAAATGTGCTTCATTTGTTATTAATCTGTTAATATTGAAGACTGATTTCGTGTAAACTTTGAATGAATATGTTGTTTACTTTTGTAGTTTACACGGTGTCTTCGGAGAGAGAGAGAGAGGAGGAGAGAAATAAACCTTGGAAGACATCAGTATGTTTGGTGGCCTAACTCATTGGACTGGTGTAGCTACAGTCTGTATGTAGTATGTATGTATGGTAGTTGTGTTAGATGTGTGTAAGATGTGGTAGTTGAGGTAGTAGTTTTATATATGTGTGGTAGTTGAGGTAGTAGTGGGGTAGTATTAAATATCTGCTTGTTGGGTTAGAAGTTGTATATAATATGTTGACCATTTTATAATATGTTCTCTTATATGACTATTTATCCTGACCTCTCTCCCCTCCCTCTGACCTTTCTCCCTTCTCTCTCTTCTCTCTCTTCTCTCCCTTCTCTCTCTTCTCTCTCTTCTCTCTCTTCTCTCTCTTCTCTCCCTTCTCTCTCTTCTCTCTCTTCTCTCCCCCTCTGTACCCTCTCTCCCACCTTTCCTCCCTGTCCCAAATATACCTGGTCTTTAACCCCCCCCCCACACACACACACACACACATCCAGCACCAGTCACTTTATCTATTCATCTCTGCTGCTATTGTAAATATGATTTAATCAACATTCTGCACTAAAGGATACTTGCACTAAATGTCTACTTCATGTTCTGTTGATTGTGTTTTGGTGAATATATTATTACTAACTTGTTGTAGTCCCTTTTTGGTCTGGGCCCTTTGTTTAGTCTTGTTGTTGATGTGTATTGCTCACTGTTGGACTGTGAGAAACTGAATCAGATCTCTATATGTAGAACACATGTGGACATTGGACAATAACATTGACTTTGACTTTGACTTTGTTGTGGTTGAGGTAGTAGTAGTATATAACATGTGTTAGTTGAGGTAGTAGTAGTATATAACATGTGGTAGTTGAGGTAGTAGTAGTATATAACATGTGTTAGTTGAGGTAGTAGTAGTATATAACATGTGGTAGTTGAGGTAGTAGTAGTATATAACATGTGGTAGTTGAGGTAGTAGTAGTATATAACATGTGGTAGTTAAGGTAGTAGTAGTATATAACATGTGTTAGTTGAGGTAGTAGTAGTATATAACATGTGGTAGTTGAGGTAGTAGTAGTATATAACATGTGGTAGTTGAGGTAGTAGTAGTATATAATATGTGGTAGTTGAGTTAGTAGTAGTATATAACATGTGGTAGTTGAGGTAGTAGTTGTATATAACATGTGGTAGTGAAGGTAGTAGTTGTATATAACATGTGGTAGTGAAGGTAGTAGTTGTATGTGTGGTGATTGAGGTAGTTATTTATCATATGTTTTTTTTTTTATATACATTTGGTAGTTGAGGTAGTAGTTGTATGTAATATGTGGTAGTTGAGTTAGTAGTTGTATTTAATATGTTGTAGTTGATGTAGTAGTTGTATAGAATATGTATGTAATATGTGTTATTATGTAGTAATACAATAAAGATTTGTGCCACTTTTTGAGTTGAATAATCCCTTGTTTTTCTGTACTGCTAAATATCAAACGTTTGTGGAGACCTGCAGTGAGTGTTTATTATTGTTGGCCAGTAGGTGGCGCCAGGCCGTCAGTTGTAGAAAGATCACAACAAGGATGAGGATAATGATGATGGAAGTGATGATGGGGATGATTGTGATGAAGAAGATACCAGAATAGAAAGGTTAGCTGGCGGAGGGCGGGAGAGAATAGTTCTTATATCATTCGTAAAACACAGTGAAACAGCGTGTTAATGCTCTCAGAGAGAGCTGAGGCGAAGAAGCTGTTCCTAAGCCTGCTTGACTTGGAAATAAAGGTTTCTATAGCGCCTCCTGGAGGAGAGGAGGGCAAACAGTCCATGGTTGGGGTGAGAGGTGTCTTTGATATAGTTGGTATGAGGGATTGGGAAGAGAAAGGGGATGATTGGAATCCATAAAACATTGATTTTTTTTTTAGTAAACACCAAAATCTCTTTTTTCCAGGTGAAAACAGTCCTTTGTAGGACAAAGTGTCAGAGATCACATTATTTTGTCTGGATACTGGGAGGTCGATCGGCGGAGTAGCGACAGGTAGGAGACAGGCGTGTGGTCCGGGACGGGCGAGAGGTCTGGATACCGGGAGGTCGAAGTAGCGATAGGTAGCGACAGGTAGTAGACAGGTAAGTATAATTACCATAGGGCTGGTACGGTGTCATGCAGGGAGTACAACGTACGATCTAGCAACGAGCTCAAGAGACGCCACGGTATATATACCCCCAGGTGAGGTCATTAACCTAAACATAATTGCCGACAGGTGCGTGGGTGCGCCACCAAAGCCCGCGCCCTGGCCACGCCCCCTGTCACCCACCGTAACCGTGACAAATCTTTATTTTCATTATTTTCTATTTTTACTCTCCGATCATTAGCAGATGCTTTTATAAATATATAAAAATATATATTTAGATAAAAAATATATTGTTAGTTATATGTTAGACACACATCATTAATGACCAATGGGTTTAGTCATTTTTGCTCTATTAGATGACTTCCAGGTAAATATCAAGGGGGGTGGGATTGAACCCAAAACTTTGGGCTGGGAATGGAGCACACTAACCCTTCCCTTTAGCCCTAACCCTGCCCTTTAACCATAACCCTGCCCTTTAACCCTAACCCTGCCCTTTAACCCTAACATGTTGTTGTTTTTGTGGGCGTGGACAAGCCAGACGAGAAGTCCATCATGGACTTCTGTTCAGCCACTGTCTACCTCAGAGTCGGATGTCTCCCTTAAGGATGTCCATCAATCCCTATGGATAGATGGTTATGGGTTATGGATTACGGAGAAGGTAAGAGAATGCCTCAGTATCGTTCATTTTGTGTTCAAAGGTTTTTTGTCCGATCTAAAGGAGCACATGTGCTGTAGCTAGCCTGTTGTTGTTGTTTTTGTTGTTGTCATGGTGCGCTTACTTTTTACTTTCTGTTTTTTTCAGAAAAAACAACTTGCACAGGTGATCACACCTAAACACGGTCCAATACCAGGTGAACACACCTAAACACAGTCCAATACCAGGTGATCACACCTAAACACAGTCCAATACCAGGTGAACACACCTAAACACAGTCCAATACCAGGTGATCACACCTAAACACAGTCCAATACCAGGTGAACACACCTAAACACAGTCCAATACCAGGTGATCACACCTAAACACAGTCCAATACCAGGTGATCACACCTAAACACAGTCCAATACCAGGTGATCACACCTAAACACAGTCCAATACCAGGTGATCACACCTAAACACAGTCCAATACCAGGTGATCACACCTAAACACAGTCCAATACCAGGTGAACACACAGACAGATACCAGGTGAACACACAGACAGATACCAGGTGAACACACAGACAGATACCAGGTGAACACACAGACAGATACCAGGTGAACACACAGACAGATACCAGGTGAACACACAGACAGATACCAGGTGAACACACAGACAGATACCAGGTCCACACACTTAGCACAGACAACCCTGAATTAGAGCACAGTGGTGTGCAGTACAGTAGAAAACCTACTATAACCTACTATAAAACCTACTATAACCTACTATAAAACCTACTATAAAACCTACAACAGTAACCTACTATAAGCTACTATAACAGTAGAAACATTATAATACAGAAGGAGTGGAACACAGGCTCCCCACAAGGCTGCGTTCGTTCTCCCCTACTCTTCTCCCTGTACACATTACATTACATTACATCACATTACATTACATTACATTACAGTCATTTAGCAGACACTTTTATTTTATTTTAAAAGAAGGGAAGAGAACAACTCGTCACCAGAAGTCAAAAGTGCATTTAATTTCTAACACGTCTCCAATAACTGAACCAGTGCTCAGGTAGAAGTACAATAATTCAGGCAAAAGTGTAAAAAGTACAATAAGTTGGCAAACAATATGCAACAATATCTAGAACAATATCTACAATATGTAATCTACTTTTGACTGACTTAATTGACTTAGCGCTACGAGGAAGGATCCGGGAAGTGTGTCCTGAAGAGATGGGTTTTCAGCCTACGGCGGAAGATGGGGAGTGACTCTGCAGTCGTGACCTCCGTGGGGAGTTTGTTCCACGGAATTGGAGCCCGGACGGAGGAGAGCCGTGACCACGTAGATCGGCCACACGGGCCCTAAGCGAGGGGGCAAGCAGACGGCCCGAAGAAGCCAAGCGAAGTGGACGGGCTGGGATGTAGGCCTTGACCATTGCCTGGAGGTAGGATGGAGCAGTACCTTTTACTGCCTTGTAGGCTAGCACCAAGGTCTTGAACTGGATGCGAGCAGCTACAGGTAGCCAGTGTAGAGTCCGAAGGATGGTAGAGGTGTGGGAGTATTTGGGGCGGTTGAACACCAGGCGAGCTGCAGCTTTCTGAATGAGCTCCAGGGGCCTGATGGCAAATGCCGGGGTGCCAGCAAGGAGGGAGTTGCAGTAGTCCAGCCGGGAGATGACAAGAGCCTGGATGAGCACCTGTGCAGCTTTTTCAGTGAGAAAAGGCCGAATGCTCCTGATGTTGTAGAGGAGGAATCTGCAGGAGCGTGTCACCGATGCAATGTTTGCCGAGAACGACAGTTGTTTCCTTGCGGTCCGAGTAGGTGTCACCACAGCATCATCAATGGTGACAGCCAGGTCTCGGTGCGGACAGCCCTTTTCCGGGAAGAACACTAGCTCAGTCTTGTCCAGGTTGAGCTTTAGGTGGCATCCAATTTGAGATGTCTGCTAAGCACGCGGCAATGCGTGTTTCCACTTGCGTGTGCGAGGGGGGAAACGACAAGACCAGTTGGGTGTCGTCAGCATAGCAGTGGTAGGAAAAGTCATGGGAGTGGATAATAGGACCAAGGGACGTTGTGTAGAGGGAGAAGAGATGAGGACCCAGGACCGATCCTTGTGGAACTCCAGTAGTCAGTCGCCGTGGTTCCGACACACACAACTGCACCTCCAGCCACAAGTCTGTCAAGCTCCTGAAGTTTGCAGTCGACACCGCCCTCAACGGACTCATCTCTGGGGGTGACGAGTCTGCCTATAGGAGGGAGATGGACAGACTGCTGACCTAGTGCGGTGGTAACAACCTGGAGCTCAACGCTCTAAAAACAGTGGAGATGGTTGTAGACTTCTGAAATAGCCCAGCCCCCCTCCCCGTGGACTCCTTCCGCTTCCTGGGCACCATCATCTCCCGGGACCTCAAGTGGGATCTGAACATCAGCTCCCTGACCAAGAAGGCCCAGCAGAGGCTGTTCTTCCTGCGGCAGCTGAAGAAATTCAACATGCCTCAGTCCATGATGGTTCTCTTCTACACCTCCATCATTGAGTCCATCCTCACCTTCTCCATCACCACCTGGTTTCCCGCTGCCACTGCAAAAGTCCAACCTGCGGCGTGTCATACGCTCTGCGGAGAGAGTGATCGGCTGCCACCTGCCTTCCCTCCAGACCCTGCATGACTCCAGGGCCCTGAAGCGGGCCAGGAAGATTATGGCCGACCCCTCTCACCCAGGCCTCAGTCTCTCTGCCCCGCTCCCCTCCGGCAGGAGGCTGCGGGCCATCAGGTCAAGAACTGTACACCAACACAGCTTCTTCCCCACGGCCTCCAGCCTCGTCAACGAGGCCCGCCTCCCCCTCTGAAGACCCCCCCCCCCCCACACACCCACTCCACTGTCTTTGTGTCTTTGATCAGTTTGGACATGTTTGTTTCCAGTGGATTGCTGGTGACCTGACCCACCTGTATGCACCACCGCTTAATGCCTTTAGTTTGCTCTACTTTTAAACTCTTTACAACTACACATTCTTCACTAAGCAAACTGGCTCGGCCTAAGACCATGTAGTATTTATTTTTTTCACTTTTCTTTACAGTTGTTTTATTTATTATGTTTATTATATAAGACATTAAATGTCATCATTATAATATATTGATCATATACACATAAATAATGATATCAATCATTAATGGAATCCAAATTTATTCAATGAGCAAACCAGCTCACCACCACTCACTCAAGTCACTTTTCTTTACCTTTTCTATTTTTATTCCCATTTATTTATTTTATTTTATTTTAGTTAGTTATTGTGTAAAATGTTTTTGTTTTTTTAAATGTAATTATATTAGAGGTCAAATGTCATAATATGTGATTATATAAATGATAACAGCCCATCCCTAGACAAAAGGTTCTGTGTTTGAATCCAAATGTCCGTAGTCTACCTGTAGGCAAAATGTGGAAACCATAGCTGCTCATTACATTACATTACATTACATTACATTACATTACATTAAATTACATTAAATTATATTACATAACATTACATCACATTAGAGGCATATAGCAGACACTTTGTCCAAAGTGACTCACAATAGTGCATTCATGCAGGACATGTATGTGAATTCACTTTGAGTGGTTAGTGACTAAATAACACATAGTAATACATACATAAATACTAACCTTTATGACATTAACAGTCTCAACATGCTATACAGGACCATTCAAATGAAACCCTCAGCCCTACACATCAGAATAGATCCATATACCAAGTTAGAAAGTAAAGAAGTGACACATTAATACAGTTTAGAGAGAGCCTTAGATATACATAATATACATACATGCAAACATATTATACATAAATACATATTATACATACATACATACATATTATACACACATTATACATTCATGCATATTATACATACTGTACGCACACAATTATACACACATACATACGTACATATTATACACACATTGTACATACGTTGTCACAATAGCTATTCACCCTGCCTCCACCAGAGGGCAGCATCAACCCGTGGTAATTCTCACCCTTCACCTGCAGCTGCTGCTGTATAGATTCTGTATAGCATCACCTGTATAGCATCACCTGCAGCGCATCTCAATCAACGTATTTAATAATTATATTTAAGCCCACCTCCACACACTCACTCTTCACCAGATTGTTCCTGATTATGCAGACTCTCCAGTGTTTACTTCCCAGACCGATTCCTGTTACCGACCCTGCCTGCCCCGGACCTGCCTGCCTCGCCTGCTCCCCGATCGTCTGCCTGTCCCCGACTACCTCTCTGTCTGTCCCGTCGTTCCTGGCTCTGTCTGTCCTGTCCCCTACCCGGCTCCTGATCTGCTGCCTGTCCCCGACTACCTCTCTGTCTGTCCCTGTCTGGTTCGTCTGTCCTACCCGGCTCCTGATCTTCTGCCTGTCCCCGACTACCTCTCTGTCTGTCCCTGTCTGGTTCGTCTGTGTGATCATTGACATTAAATATCACAAACTGTCCTTGGTGTCCAGTGTGTGCTGCATTTGTGTCCTAACTCATTCCGTGACAAACATACATACATATTATACATACATACATATTATTAAAAACAATCCTTTATTCAGAATGGGGAAACTACTTAAAACCTCTGTTGAATTAAAGCTATGGTGTGTATCTCTGATGACCAAATGACCCATGTGTGTCAGACTGACTTCATGTCACTTCATAAAATACTACTTCAGGGGGATGTCCAGGTTTTTGCTCTTAGAAACATCTAAAAGTATCAAATATGTCTCAAAAGACATTCAGTATCTCTCAGGGAGACTCTAGCAGGCTGGTGGTGGGAACATATTTATCATGGTTTTCTATGAGACCAAACCCACATCACTAAAATATGTGGTACATTAAACATATTATGTGAGCAGTAAACTGTAGTGATTCAAATGATGTCCTCTTTCAGTCTCCCCCTCGGAGACTGAGTCTCCCCCTCAGTCTCCCCCTCAACCACAACAAGAGACCTTGGTGTGGTGCTAGATGACCAGCTGTCCTGCAATG
Source organism: Muraenolepis orangiensis (assembly GCA_027704905.1). Taxonomy (NCBI): domain Eukaryota; kingdom Metazoa; phylum Chordata; class Actinopteri; order Gadiformes; family Muraenolepididae; genus Muraenolepis; species Muraenolepis orangiensis. The sequence continues at coordinate 25,484 of JANIIK010000729.1, forward strand.
CCAATGTCAACGCGGTGGCCTGATCTTGCAGAATTGCCCTCTACAACATACGCAGGATCCGGCCCTTCCTCACACTCGTCATCACCCGCCTCGACTACTGCAACTCAAGCCCCTCCAATGCATCCAGAACGCAGCAGCGCGCCTGGTATTCAACCTACCAAAATTCTCCCACGTGACCCCTCTCTTCTGCGATCTCCACTGGCTTCCGGTAAATGCTCGCATCAAGTTCAAGACTCTGGTACTGACCTTCCGGGCAGTCAATGGAACTGCCCCAACCTACCTCCAAACGTTGATCAAGCCCTACATCCCAGCCAGAGCGCTCCGCTCAACTTCTGCCTGGCGACTTGTTTGACCTTCACTGAAAACAACCAAGCATCGCTCTTCCAAGACCCAGCTCTTCACGGCTCTGGCTCCACAGTGGTGGAATGAACTCCCGTCTCATGTCAGGACGGCAGTGTCCCTCGCCAGCTTCCGCAAGAGACTCAAGACCCACCTGTTCAGAGTCCACCTGGACTCTCCATGAACCCTCCTTCTCCTTTGTGAACCCCTAACTTGCTTAAGTCCTGACATTAATAGCTCTTAGCATGTTGTATATGTTAGCAAGTGTATATCCTTAATGTTGATAACATGCTCTTATCACAGCTACTTAAGCAGGTGACCTGGCAGTACGAAATTGTGTTATTCATCTTGTTAATATGAACGCTTGTGAACTGCTCTATTTTTATGTTTGCGTACATCAGCGTTATGCTATTGTCTACATCAACAAATGTACTCCTTGTAAGTCGCTTTGGATAAAAGCGTCTGCCAAATGTTCTAAATGTAAATGTAAATGTGCAGCTGTGTCTCTTGAGGGACTAAATGCTAGTGGAAATGTAGGGCTGATGTTTTCATAAGAGTCTCTGGAGATTCCAGTCATAGCAGTATGTGTGGATGTCCACAAACCAAGTCAGCGCTTCCCTCTTGTGTCAAACCAGAGTCATTACCATAACCAGTGATTCCATGAACTAAACTCTGCTCAGGTCCATCTTTAATAATAGCTTACAGCTTCAGGACTAGTCTGCTTGTCATTGGGTCAGCCTGGTAGCAGACAGAGGCTAGTGTTTAGTGTTGTTCCTCTTGGCATGCTTAGCTGCCAGGATGAGGGCTGTGAGGGTGGACCGAGGCTCGGCTGGGATTCCAAGATAGAGTCCAAGATAGAAGCTTTGTGATTATGAGGAGCCAAGTGGTGTTGTTGTGTTGAACTTTCTTGAAGGGGGTAAACAGAGCAAAGTGTATTGTGGAGTGACCAGGCTGACAAGGCCCTCCACATGGGCTGGGAGAGATGTAGCACAGAGGACAGCCACAGCTCACCACAGAGACGGGGTTAGTGGGAGTTGAGGTAGTAGTTGTATGTTATATGTGGTAGTTGAGGTAGTAGGTGTATGTTATATGTGGTAGTTGAGGTAGTATCTGTATGTAATATATGGTGGTTTAGGTAGTTGTATATACTATGTGGTAGTTGAGGTAGTAGTTGTATGTTATATGTGGTATTTGAGGTAGTTGTTGTATGTAATATATTGTAGTTCAGGTAGTTGTATATACTATGTGGTAGTTGAGGTAGTATCTGTATGTAATATATGGTGGTTCAGGTAGTTATATATAACATGTGGTAGTTGAGGTAGTAGTTGACTACAGTGTATATCAGAGGTTTGGGAGCTTCTCCAGGTTTCTGGATGTACAGGCTGAGATCAGCACCAATATCTGAGCTCCCTGTGGCAGACCAACAGTCTTGGATTTTCCTGTTGTGTCAGGAATGAACCGGCAGATGATTGTGGAATAAGAAGTGGATGATGAGCCTTTTGAACCAATGTAAGACAGTCTACAGTAGAACATTAGTCTAGAGCACTTTTTGAGCAGAGAGGGGAGAAAATACAGGAGGATAAACACAGAATAGAGCCCAAGAATATGAGACATATTGTGTGTAATATGATACATAATATGACAGAGCCATAACTCTCACCATTAATAAGAAAGGCCAACACTGCTAGCAAGGCTGTGGACGACCTCCCCTTGCTGTGTGTGTGTGTGTGTGTGTGTGTGTGTGTGTGTGTGTGTGTGTGTGTGTGTGTGTGTGTGTGTGTGTGTGTGTGTGTGTGTGTGTGTGTGTGTGTGTGTGTGTGTGTGTGTGTGTGTGTGTGTGTGTGTGTGTGTGTGTGTGTGTGATGCCTGGCAGCTAGCATACTTAACTCTTGGCGTACTCAGAAGTACTCAAAAGTCATGCTAAACAGCGGGCATGTGGGCGGACGTCCACCTGCTTAGAGAGATATGAAAGTGAGAGAGATAAGGTTGAATGAGTGCATGACTATGGAAAGGAAAATTCATATCTTGGTTATAAATATATTCTGAAATGCGTCAGGTTCTCCAAAATGAAATACTAATAAAAAATATTTAGGAATGTGAAAATAATGAATGTACATACAACCAAAAGTCTTACTTTGTTTCTAATTCTAGTCATAGAGTTAGAAACAGGGCTAGTGTTTACACATTGGTTTCTATTCATGTGTTCAAATTGCTTAACATTAGTATCCATGTGATATAAAGTGATGTATTTTGATCAAATCATTGTATGTGGTGAGTTTATATCACGATAAGAAGATTTCAGTCTAATGCATAGCTAGATTGTATTCAAGGTGAGGGCCTCTAAGGGGAGAGTGTTTGTGTCACATGACCACCTAACCCTACCCCTCTGGAGCCCTACAAGCAGTGACCACTGATGAACAGGTCTTAAGACTCAACATTGTGGTGTTATTGTACTGTTAGGTGTGCAATACTACAAGGACTGCAGGTGACGTGTTATGATGTCATGGGGGGGGGGGGGGGGGGGTAGGGGATGCAGCACCTGAGAGCATGTTAAAAAGTAAATCACCTTAATAAAGATCCACATTCTAGATTCAGTTAGAGACTCACGGCTATTCATTAACACGACAGACATCTTTGATTTGTAGGCAGCAGTTGTATGTCAGTAGGGTCAAGGTGAGATACTAGTTGTATGTTAGTAAGGTCATGTTGAGGTACTAGTTGTATGTAAGTAGGGTCAAGTTGAGGTACTAGTTGTATGTTAGTAAGGTCAAGTTGAGGTACTAGTTGTATGTTAGTAAGGTCAAGTTGAGGTACTAGTTGTATGTAAGTAAGGTCAGGTTGAGTTAGTAGTTGTATGTAATACATTAAAGTTGAGGTAGTATTAGTATTTAATATGATGTAGTTGAGGTATAAGTTGTATGTAATACATTGTAGTTGAGGTGGTAGTTGTATGTAATATGTGGTAGTTGAGGTAGTAGTTGTAATATGTGTTAGTTAAGGTAGTACTTGTGTATATCATATGTGGTAGTGGAGGTAGTCACCATCATCAAGTTTGCTGATGACACAACGGTGGTGGGCCTCATCAAAAACAACGATGAGGCAGCCTACAGGGAGGAGACTACCCCTCCCTGCAATAAATGAACCACCACAAACGGTGTCTGAGGAAGGCACAAAAAATAGTGGATGACCCCTCTCACCCCAAGCATGGACTGTTGGCCCTCCTCACCTCCGGGAGGCGCTATAGAAACCTTTGTTCCAAGTCAAGCAGGCTTAGGAACAGCTTCTTCCCCTCAGCTGTCATCTCCCTGACCTCTGGACCACGAAGACAGACCCCACCCCCCCCCCTCTGCTGCCCCCCCTATGCTGCCCCCCCCTGCTGTACCCCCCCTGCTGCTGTCCCTCTGCCGCCCCCCTTCTGCTGCACCCCGCCTCTGCAGCCCCCCCCACTGCTGCCACCCCCGCCTCTGCTGCACCCCCTCACTGCTGCCCCCCTTCTGCTGCACCCCCTCACTGCTTCCCCCCCTCTGTTACCCCCCCCTCTGCTGCACCCCCCCCTGCTGCCTCCCCCCTGCTGCCACCGCCACTGCTGCCCCCCCCTCTGCTGCCCCCCCCCCCTGCTGCCCCCCCTCGTGCTGCCCCCCCCTATGCTACCGCCCCCTCTGCTGTCCCCCCCCCTGATGCTGCACCTCTGCTGTGCCCCCCCCGGCTGCCCCCCCCCCCCCTCTGCTGTCCCCCCCCCCCTGCTGCCGCCACCACCACTGTTGTCCCCCCCCTCTGCTGTCCCCCCCCCCCGCTGCTGCTGCACCTCTGCTGTCCCCCCCCCCCTGCTGCCGCCCCCCCCCACTGCCGCCCCCCCCCTCTGCTCCACCCCCTCACTACTGATATTATATCACCAGGCGCTTTACTGCTACATGTGCCCTCTGGTTAGATGCTACATTATTATCACTGTACTGTACTGTGCTGTACAATGACATTACATTAGAATCTAATCTAATCTAATCTAATCTAATCTAATCTACTTGTATATTATATGGTGTAGTTGAGGTAGTAGTGGTAGATAATATGTGTTAGTTGAGTTAGTAGTAGTATATAATATATGGTAGTTGAGTTAGTAGTGATATAATATGTGGTAGTTGAGTTAGTAGTGTATATAATATGTGGTAGTTGAGTAGTAGTAGTATATAACATGTGGTAGTTGAGTTAGTAGTAGTATATAATATGTGGTAGTTGAGTTAGTAGTAGTGTATAATATATGTTAGTTGAGTTAGTAGTAGTATATAATATGTGGTAGTTGACTTAGTAGTAGTATATAATATGTGGTAGTTGAGGTAGTAGTAGTATATACTATGTGTTAGTTGAGGTAGTAGTAGTATATAACATGTGGTAGTTGAGGTAGTAGTAGTATATAATATGTGTTAGTTGAGGTAGTAGTAGTATATAATATGTGGTAGTTGAGTTAGTAGTAGTATATAACATGTGGTAGTTGAGGTAGTAGCAGTATATAACATGTGGTAGTTGAGGTAGTAGTAGTATATAACATGTGGTAGTTGAGGTAGTAGTAGTATATAACATGTGGTAGTTGAGTTAGTAGTAGTATATAACATGTGGTAGTTGAGGTAGTAGTAGTATATAACATGTGGTAGTTGAGGTAGTAGTAGTATATAATATGTGGTAGTTGAGTTAGTAGTAGTATATAATATGTGGTAGTTGAGTTAGTAGTAGTATATAATATGTGGTAGTTGAGTAGTAGTAGTATATAACATGTGGTAGTTGAGTTAGTAGTAGTATATAATATGTGGTAGTTGAGTTAGTAGTAGTATATAATATGTGGTAGTTGAGTTAGTAGTAGTATATAACATGTGGTAGTTGAGTTAGTAGTAGTATATAACATGTGGTAGTTGAGGTAGTAGTAGTATATACTATGTGGTAGTTGAGGTAGTAGTAGTATATAACATGTGGTAGTTGAGGTAGTAGTAGTATATAATATGTGGTAGTTGAGGTAGTAGTAGTATATAATATGTGGTAGTTGAGTTAGTAGTAGTATATAACATGTGGTAGTTGAGGTAGTAGTAGTATATAACATGTGGTAGTTGAGGTAGTAGTAGTATATAACATGTGGTAGTTGAGGTAGTAGTAGTATATAACATGTGGTAGTTGAGTTAGTAGTAGTATATAACATGTGGTAGTTGAGGTAGTAGTAGTATATAACATGTGGTAGTTGAGTAGTAGTAGTATATAACATGTGGTAGTTGAGGTAGTAGTAGTATATAACATGTGGTAGTTGAGTTAGTAGTAGTATATAACATGTGGTAGTTGAGGTAGTAGTAGTATATAACATGTGGTAGTTGAGTTAGTAGTAGTATATAACATGTGGTAGTTGAGGTAGTAGTAGTATATAACATGTGGTAGTTGAGGTAGTAGTAGTATATAACATGTGGTAGTTGAGGTAGTAGTAGTATATAACATGTGGTAGTTGAGTTAGTAGTAGTATATAACATGTGGTAGTTGAGGTAGTAGTAGTATATAACATGTGGTAGTTGAGGTAGTAGTAGTATATAACATGTGGTAGTTGAGGTAGTAGTAGTATATAACATGTGGTAGTTGAGTTAGTAGTAGTATATGACATGTGGTAGTTGAGGTAGTAGTAGTATATAATATGTGGTAGTTGAGTTAGTAGTAGTATATAACATGTGGTAGTTGAGTTAGTAGTAGTATATAATGTGGTAGTTGAGTTAGTAGTAGTATATAACATGTGGTAGTTGAGGTAGTAGTAGTATATAACATGTGGTAGTTGAGGTAGTAGTAGTATATAACATGTGGTAGTTGAGTTAGTAGTAGTATATAACATGTGGTAGTTGAGGTAGTAGTAGTATATAACATGTGGTAGTTGAGGTAGTAGTATATAACATGTGGTAGTTGAGGTAGTAGTAGTATATAACATGTGGTAGTTGAGTTAGTAGTAGTATATGACATGTGGTAGTTGAGGTAGTAGTATATAACATGTGGTAGTTGAGGTAGTAGTAGTATATAACATGTGGTAGTTGAGTTAGTAGTAGTATATAACATGTGGTAGTTGAGTTAGTAGTAGTATATAACATGTGGTAGTTGAGGTAGTAGTAGTATATAACATGTGGTAGTTGAGGTAGTAGTAGTATATAACATGTGGTAGTTGAGGTAGTAGTAGTATATAACATGTGGTAGTTGAGGTAGTAGTAGTATATAACATGTGGTAGTTGAGGTAGTAGTAGTATATAACATGTGGTAGTTGAGGTAGTAGTAGTATATTACATGTGGTAGTTGAGGTAGTAGTAGTATATAACATGTGGTAGTTGAGGTAGTAGTAGTATATAACATGTGGTAGTTGAGGTAGTAGTAGTATATAACATGTGGTAGTTGAGGTAGTAGTAGTATATAACATGTGGTAGTTGAGGTAGTAGTAGTATATAACATGTGGTAGTTGAGGTAGTAGTAGTATATAACATGTGGTAGTTGAGGTAGTAGTAGTATATAACATGTGGTAGTTGAGGTAGTAGTAGTATATAACATGTGGTAGTTGAGGTAGTAGTAGTATATAACATGTGGTAGTTGAGGTAGTAGTAGTATATAACATGTGGTAGTTGAGGTAGTAGTAGTATATAACATGTGGTAGTTGAGGTAGTAGTAGTATATAACATGTGGTAGTTGAGGTAGTAGTATATAACATGTGGTAGTTGAGGTAGTAGTAGTATATAACATGTGGTAGTTGAGGTAGTAGTAGTATATAACATGTGGTAGTTGAGGTAGTAGTAGTATATAACATGTGGTAGTTGAGGTAGTAGTAGTATATAACATGTGGTAGTTGAGTTAGTAGTAGTATATAACATGTGGTAGTTGAGTTAGTAGTAGTATATAACATGTGGTAGTTGAGGTAGTAGTAGTATATAACATGTGGTAGTTGAGGTAGTAGTAGTATATAACATGTGGTAGTTGAGGTAGTAGTAGTATATAACATGTGGTAGTTGAGGTAGTAGTAGTATATAACATGTGGTAGTTGAGGTAGTAGTAGTATATAACATGTGGTAGTTGAGGTAGTAGTAGTATATAACATGTGGTAGTTGAGGTAGTAGTAGTATATAACATGTGGTAGTTGAGGTAGTAGTAGTATATAACATGTGGTAGTTGAGGTAGTAGTAGTATATAACATGTGGTAGTTGAGGTAGTAGTAGTATATAACATGTGGTAGTTGAGGTAGTAGTAGTATATAACATGTGGTAGTTGAGTTAGTAGTAGTATATAACATGTGGTAGTTGAGGTAGTAGTAGTATATAACATGTGGTAGTTGAGTTAGTAGTAGTATATAACATGTGGTAGTTGAGTTAGTAGTAGTATATAACATGTGGTAGTTGAGTAGTAGTAGTATATAACATGTGGTAGTTGAGGTAGTAGTAGTATATAACATGTGGTAGTTGAGGTAGTAGTAGTATATAACATGTGGTAGTTGAGTTAGTAGTAGTATATAACATGTGGTAGTTGAGGTAGTAGTAGTATATAACATGTGGTAGTTGAGGTAGTAGTAGTATATAATATGTGGTAGTTGAGGTAGTAGTAGTATATAACATGTGGTAGTTGAGTTAGTAGTAGTATATAACATGTGTTAGTTGAGGTAGTAGTAGTATATAACATGTGGTAGTTGAGGTAGTAGTAGTATATAACATGTGGTAGTTGAGTTAGTAGTAGTATATAACATGTGGTAGTTGAGTTAGTAGTAGTATATAACATGTGGTAGTTGAGGTAGTAGTAGTATATAACATGTGGTAGTTGAGTTAGTAGTAGTATATAACATGTGGTAGTTGAGGTAGTAGTAGTATATAACATGTGGTAGTTGAGGTAGTAGTAGTATATAACATGTGGTAGTTGAGTAGTAGTAGTAGTATATAACATGTGGTAGTTGAGGTAGTAGTAGTATATAACATGTGGTAGTTGAGTTAGTAGTAGTATATAACATGTGGTAGTTGAGGTAGTAGTAGTATATAACATGTGGTAGTTGAGTTAGTAGTAGTATATAACATGTGGTAGTTGAGGTAGTAGTAGTATATAACTGTGGTAGTTGAGTTAGTAGTAGTATATAACATGTGGTAGTTGAGTTAGTAGTAGTATATAACATGTGGTAGTTGAGGTAGTAGTAGTATATAACATGTGGTAGTTGAGTTAGTAGTAGTATATAACATGTGGTAGTTGAGTTAGTAGTAGTATATAACATGTGGTAGTTGAGGTAGTAGTAGTATATAACATGTGGTAGTTGAGGTAGTAGTAGTATATAACATGTGGTAGTTGAGGTAGTAGTAGTATATAACATGTGGTAGTTGAGGTAGTAGTAGTATATAACATGTGGTAGTTGAGGTAGTAGTAGTATATAACATGTGGTAGTTGAGGTAGTAGTAGTATATAACATGTGGTAGTTGAGGTAGTAGTAGTATATAACATGTGGTAGTTGAGGTAGTAGTAGTATATAACATGTGGTAGTTGAGGTAGTAGTAGTATATAACATGTGGTAGTTGAGGTAGTAGTAGTATATAACATGTGGTAGTTGAGGTAGTAGTAGTATATAACATGTGGTAGTTGAGGTAGTAGTAGTATATAACATGTGGTAGTTGAGGTAGTAGTAGTATATAACATGTGGTAGTTGAGGTAGTAGTAGTATATAACATGTGGTAGTTGAGGTAGTAGTAGTATATAACATGTGGTAGTTGAGGTAGTAGTAGTATATAACATGTGGTAGTTGAGGTAGTAGTAGTATATAACATGTGGTAGTTGAGGTAGTAGTAGTATATAACATGTGGTAGTTGAGGTAGTAGTAGTATATAACATGTGGTAGTTGAGGTAGTAGTAGTATATAACATGTGGTAGTTGAGGTAGTAGTAGTATATAACATGTGGTAGTTGAGGTAGTAGTAGTATATAACATGTGGTAGTTGAGGTAGTAGTAGTATATAACATGTGGTAGTTGAGGTAGTAGTAGTATATAACATGTGGTAGTTGAGGTAGTATCTGTATATTTCATAGTGTAGAGCAGTATAAAGCTGGTTCTTGGTTGAGGCCCCTGGTTAGAGCAGCTCTGTGCTCAGTGCTCTGTGTCAGAGTCTCTTCCCCCTCAGCAGCTGCAGCAGGTTCCTGCTGTAACGACTCAGTGACTACACAGTCTGACTGAGGGAGGTTTATGTACGGCTCTCAATCACTGTGTGAACACCCAAACACTGTTAAGGTGGTGGGCACTCTGACAGTGATAAACTGCTGCGTCTTCAGGCTGGGCTCCGTTGATGGTCAGAGAGAAGTCAGTGCTGCTTCCACTGCCACTAAACCGAGCTGGTGTTGGTGATACAAGTTGGCTTATCAATTTCATGATGAGCTTGGGGGCTTCACCGGGTTTCTGTTGGTACCAGAATATGCAAATTACTATCTATAAACCGCTGGGTTGGTTTTACAGGTCAGAGTGACTCTGGATCCTGCAGTAAAAGTCACTACTGGTGGCTGGGTCACAGTCACCTGACTGCTGGTTCCTATAGAAAACAAACAAACATAACATGGAGTCATCCAACAGAAAACACAAGCAAACACAGACGGGTGGTCCACATGTGGATGGAGAGGAATGAACCCACCTGTTAAGGATCCACAGACCACTGTCCAGAAAAGGATGGTGAGGTGGTTCATGGTTGCCACGGTTTCTGGGGGGTTGAGTGACAGCTCAGAGTCCTGCAGTGTTGAACTGAGAGGACTTTTAAACCCTCTCAGAAGCCCAGTTTCAGCTCAGCATGCAAAGCTTCCTCTGTATGGAAATGACCTGTTTCCACTCATCACACTGGGGGTGAGAGTGAACCACCTGTTTCCACTCATCACACTGGGGGTGAGAGTGAACCACCTGTTTCCACTCATCACACTGGGGGTGAGAGTGAACCACCTGTTTCACTCATCACACTGGGGGTGAGAGTGAACCACCTGTTTCCACTCATCTCACTGGGGGTGAGAGTGAACCACCTGTTTCCACTCATCACACTGGGGGTGAGAGTGAACCACCTGTTTCCACTCATCTCACTGGGGGTTAGGGTGAATGCATACATTCTGGGAGGACCTCTGTATCTCTTCTACATTCACACTTTATGGAATACGATGTGGATTTAGCTGCAAACAATCAGAATTCATCATCGTGACTTTTATCCAATTCATGTTTTTCTTGGTTTGTTTGACATTCTTAAATGTTCTACTTCTTTAAATAAAAATAAATTGCTAGTTTCATAAAAACATAATAATGTATGCTAGTATTATCTTTGTAATTCATGTATCTGTATTTCACTTTCATCTTAATTAAGTTAGGTGAGCTGTACTTGTGTTGAGATAATCAAATGTCCTTCAAATATTTTATGATAATACATGTAGAATAAATACAATCCATACTTTCAAACACTTGATAAAAGTGACTAACCAGGGCTTGAGTTGATCAAATGTGAATTCCTTCATAGTTTCCTGTGATAAGTTAGTGTCTATGTGTCAGTGAGATGTGTCTTCAATAGGAGGGAGGTTTTTGTACAGACTCTTATTGAGGATGTATCACTGTGGACACTTTTGGTGGAGGCACCAAACTCACCGTTGACTGTAAGTACAAGGACACTTTTCTTTATCTGATATAACTCCCTAAACATTACCTTTATATCGAAATAGGTCTGAATAACTAATTATTTTAATTTATATTCTATACTTTTAAACTTCTAAATGTTTGGTTGTTAAGGGCAGTAGACACATATTGTTGATTGGAGTTCAGTCACTTAATGTTATTATTTACATTGTTTTTGTAATGATTTAATTATGATGAACATTCATCATTTATTAAGCATATCATTGATTTACTTTGTACTTCATGAAATGGGCTAACAAGTATCCTTCAAGTTCAGTTTAGACTTCTTAAAAGTCGTAATTTAATGAATAGAACATTTAATTTGCAAATGTATTTCTGTGCTCAAAAGTTCACATTAAATTGTTAGTAAATGATTCTGTTGTGTTTGGCCGAACGTTGAATTAAATATAAGAAAAGGGAAGTGAGAAACGAATCTGAAGAAGTTCTGCCACCTGACAGCTGTAGAAACATTACAATGTGTCTCATGTATTCATTTATATTAATGTGGAAATTTATATAAATTAAATTGGTGACAGGATAGCTCTGTCTTTTGGGACTTGGGAACCGGAAGGTCCCCGGTTCAAGTCCCCGAAACACCTGGTCACTGTCGAGGTGCCCTTGTGCAAGACCACAGCTTCTAATACTAGGATGGGTTAAATGAACACATTTCACTGTGTGTGTACATGTATGAGACCAATAAAGAGGATTTAAGATTTAGAAATAAATACATGACACATTTAAATGTTTCTAACATTTAAATGTGTCATGGTTTCATTTATATTAGTTTCCACATTTCAATCAACAATTCCAACAGTTGATGAATCTTCCAGTCCTCTGTGCTCCCTATGAGCGGCCATGTTAAGGGAGCCAGTTGTCCACTTGTCTCCTCTCTCTCTCTCTCTTCCAGTGGGAGTGGTTCAGCCCACGCTGAGCCTCCTTCCTCCCTCCAGAGTGGAGCTGGAGCAGGGCAGGGCTGCACTGCTGTGTTTGGCCACTGGGGGCTTCCCCTCAGACTGGAAGCTTGGCTGGAAGGTGGGGGGCAGCAGCAGGTCTGCCGGGGTGTCGGATAGCCCGGGGGTCCTGGGGAAAGATGGCACCTACAGCCGGAGCAGCGCCCTGACCCTCCCTGCGGACCAGTGGAGGAAGGCGGGCTCAGTGAGCTGTGAGGCCAGTAGGAGCGGCCAGACGCCTGTCACTCAAACCCTGAATCCTGACCAGTGTTCAGAGTAGAGAGGCTCCAGCATGGAAGTAGTGTAGAATACAAATCTCCTCTGACACGTCTGCTTTCTATCTCTCTGTCTAAGGTAGCTGCAGCTTCTGATGACCTCCATCAATATAACATGTCTTTGAGCCATTAGCATTACGCTTCATGGTCTGTTACCCCTTTGCTTGAGTTTGTCACATGTTGAACATTTAATAAAGATGTAAAAAAAACAATGATTAATTGTCATCATTTCTGATGGTATATCTTCTGTCCACGCTCTAACAAGTATAACACCTCTTCTATTTCTTCATTAAATATTTGACCAGCCGTTTGAATGAAGGGTAAAGCTGTGGTTTGTCTCATCTCTGAATGACCAAAGTGTTGCTTGTGTGGCTCTTCTTGGAAGGTGTGTTCACTGGATCCAGTGGACCAGTGTCAGTCATAGAGACACTGCTGCTGAGATGACCCATGTGTTTCAGACTGACTTCATGTCACTTCATCAAACAGTAGTTCAGGGTGTCCAGGTTTCTGCACATGTAACAGACGCCAGCAGGTGGCGCTGTGCAGTGGTAAACCTCACTCCCCCACACCTAAATAGACGTTCTAGCGATGAAGCTAGGGCCTGTGGGTTTGAGCTCTCACGTTAGAACGTGGCCTCTCGTGCCGGAGGTGGTCAGTTCCAGTAATAGTAACAGTAACAGTCAGTGGTCAGTGCTGGACACTGACTGTTACACACATACCAACTTAGAAACGTGTAGAAGTACGTCTGGAAAGACATTCAGTATCTCTCACGGAGACAGAGGATCCCTAGCATGCTGAGTGGTGGAAACAGTTCCATATTAATCATGGTTGAGTTTATTAGTCAAAGACCAAACCGACATCATCTCTTAAAGATGTGGTTCATTAACCGTATTCTGTGAGCAGTGAACCGTAGCTATTCAAATGATCTCCAGTTTTAGCTGACGCCCACCTGGGTCTCTAGAGGGACAGAAAGTCAGTGGAGGTTTTCAGAAGAGTCTCTGGAGATTCCAGGGAAAGTATTGTGTGTGTGTGTGTGGTGTGTGTGTGTGTGTGTGTGTGTTTCTACATACCGGCTCAGTGGTGCCCTCTTGTGTCAAACCACAGCCATTACTACAAAGAGTGAATCCAAAACTGTGAGTCAATATGTGATAGTTGAGGTAGTTGTTGTATATTATATGTGGTGGTTGAGGTAGTTCTATATGATTTGTGGTAGTTAAGGTCGTAGCTGAAGACTCCTAACGACCTGGGCAGAAGGAGTTGCTCTCTTCCCCGGCCCCGCCCGCCCACCCAATCTCCTCCCCCCCCCGGATCATGGACTGGGAGGCTTACGGCCCAGAGGAGCGGGGTTGGGTCCCGCGCCGCTACAGTCTGGACCCGTTCCTTATCCGCCACTGTCACCGGGAACACCCCTTCAAGCCGGGTTGGGCCCCCGTTGAGGGGGGGTACCGTCACGGTTACGGTGGTCGGCAGGGGGCGTGGCCAAGCCGCGTGCGCTGGCGGCGCACACACACCTGTCAGCAATTGCCGTGGCTGATTGCTAATCCCCTCACCTGGGGTATATAGACCCTGGCTTCCCGGTACCCCGGGGTTACGTCGTACTGTATGCTTGCTATTTTGTACGTTGGTACATTCTGGACGGAATCGCCACGCCGATGTCCCGGAGATCCAGATTCATTGCCTGTCTCGCGTTACTCTCCTGTCCCGGACTACTCTCCGGTCTATATGAGCTCCAAGGTAATTATAATTACCTGTCCAGTACCTGTCGCTACTCCGACCTCCCAGTATCTAGACTTGTCGCTCGTCCCTGACCATCCGTCTGTCCGGTACCTGTCGCTACTCGACCTCCCGGTATCCAGACTCCTCTCCCGTCCCAGACTACTCGCCGGTGTACTACCTGCCGGTACTCCGCGGATCGACTTCCCGGTTTCCAGACCCCTTGCCTGTCCCCGTTCACCCTTGTGTGTTGTGTTTGCGTTGAGTAAAGCTTTACGTTATAGCTCCACTGTGTCTTGGTCTGCGTTCTGGGTCCCACCGAACTATCCCATACGTGACAGCAACAAGACACGCAGTGGACTTAGCTATGGGATTTATCCACCGGCATCGACCGGCTGCAGTTTGTTGGCCGATAAAAGTCTCCTTTGTTGAATTGTGAGCATGCAATAGCGTGCGATAAAATGGCCAACATTATTTATCCCCAAGGGGACATTCCGCTGTGACCACAGCACACAATACAACTAAATATCAATATGAAAAAATACACAAAGTAGAAATCTAAATACAAATGACGGTGTCTGTATTCATAGTTTCTAAATGATATGTAGGGTCCAAAGTGAACACCTGCATACTAATGCGATGGCCCTCTCCCACGCTTCCTTGCTCCCAGGCTGAGAAGATGGTGCTGGCCGTGGGGGACTGTGTTCAGTTCCTTTAGGAGGAGGTGCGGAGCGCCCTGGAGGAGGTAGTGGAGGGGCAGAAGGAGGCGCAGGAGGAGGTCGTCAGAATTCTTGACTCCCAGACGGTCCGAGACGCCCAGCAGCTGCCCGTCAGACGGCAGGTAGGAGGAGTTAACATTCCGTTTTATTTAATTGTTTCTTTCTTGCTTAATTTTTCAGTTAATTTAGTTTTTTTGTTTGTTTTTATGTTTATTGCCCTCTTCCTGTCCTCTATCTATAACAATGTATTATGAATATATTAATCCGAGTGCAAAGAAATAAAACTGAAATAACGCATGAAAGTCAGTTACAATATTTATATATGTTTTAGTTTCACAGACACAATGACTTATCTAACTAAATAAATACATTTGATTCATAGACACAATGACTTATCAGAAATAATAAATATCAAACATAATACAAATACACATTGCCGATTGACAAGGAGTAAGGTTTGGGGATGGATGGAGGAAGAGATGCAGGGATGAAGCATTGTTGAAGCATCTGAAGCAGCGGCGGAAGGACGTCCAGCGGCCGACCAGCAGCTATAGGCCAAGGAGGGTCTGGGGGACTCCCTGCAGCAGAACCTGCACAGCCGAGAGCAGAGCATGGACTCCCACACTGTAAAACCCGATAAGTTAATATAACTCAAAACATTCATAGAAACTGATTACATCAAAAAAATTTAGTTACATTTACTCATTTTATTAAGTTAAATAAACTCAATATTTCTATTGTTACAGTACTAATAAAAATCTAGTATTGACAACTCAAAAAAGTTTGTTACATGTACTCATTTTATTAAGTTAAATAAACTCAATATTTCTATTGTTACAGTACTAATAAAAATCTAGTATTGACAACTCAAAAATGTTTGTTACATGTACTCATTTTATTAAGTTAAATAAACTCAATATTTCTATTGTTACAGTACTAATAAAAATCTAGTATTGACAACTCTAAAACGTTTGTTACATGTACTCATTTAATTAAGTTAAATAAACTCAATATTTCTATTTTTACAGTACGAATAGAAATCTAGTATGGACAACTCTAAAACGTATGTTACCTTTAACATAAAATAAATGTATCTGTAAGTTCAATAACGCTTTGTACTTAATTAACCATGTTCACAAAACTAACATACAATAATCAGCAACATAAGAAGGATGGCACTGGAGCACTTATGACTGTAAATGCCTTTTTATTGAAGGTGCAAAGTAAAAAGACAAATTTTGATGTATACATCTTCAGTCCAGGACTCTGATGAAGATGTTGTATACATCTAAACTTTAGTCTTGGTTTGTACTTTGAATAAAGACGCATTTACAGTAAGAGCTGCACCAGTGCTGTCCCTCTTACCGTTGCGTGCTTCTGTGATGCACCGGACCTGCCTATACTGGGCTGATGCGGTGGAACTCCCTTTCTTCGATACAACAAGCAGCTTTTACTCTAAAACACAAACTTCAAGTCAACATTAAAAACAGGTTAACACAGATGAAACACAAGTTACTCTTTTATTAAGTAACAATCAAACATTTTCAAAGCAGGTGGCCCTTGCTTGGTGGGCCTTAAGATGAACAGTGCAATGGATTCAACAGTGCAAAAGATTAACATTATTTTGAACAATGCAGTAAACATCCTATATATAGGACTTGGAAATAAACTGTCCACCGCAGGGACGTGCAGAGGATCTTAGAGGGGCAGGGGCCCAAATTCATAAAAGGGCATGCTGGCAATTTCTGTAAATAATCCGACACTGTTAAATATCATCACTGCTTGGTCACACACACGGACACACAGACACCACATTGACTGTTTTCTTCTTTAACAGCTTGTTTCGTCTGGTTCCAAACTGAAAAGAGATGAGATTAAAAAGTTAGACAGGCTGCAATCTTTTTTCAAAACCACAGTATGAGAGGAGATTCAACGCTCATCAGGGACCAAATAGAAGCGCTTTACACAGTAGCGCGCAGTGTTGCCAGGTCTGCTTTAGGGTGACCACCAGTGGCCGCTGGCCCATAGGGGGCGATGGGGCGCCGCCCCCCCTAAACCACACGCACAAACAAAATAAAAAAAATTAAAATATATATATATAAATTGTCAATATGTGTGTGTTTAAAATATGGAATGCACCCAGAAATATGTGTAAAATATGATTTTAAAATAATTTGCACAACATAATATGCTTTTCCTAGTACACTGCAGCTTTAAGGGCGCATTTGTATGATGATGCTGCTGGGGCGCTTTTCAAATCGCCCCACGGAGGCGGGTCTCTGTAGCAGTTTAGCCAATTGCTGATTCAAGATATAAACCACACACACACACACACACACACACACACACACACACACACACACACACACACACACACACCCACACACACACACACACGTTTTTGTCAGTGTGCCCCGATATATATATATTTTTGTTGAGTGATTGATATAGTTTTCGTGAGTGATTTAAACAAGCAGGTATATATATATATATATATATATATATATATATATGTCGCGATCGTGAAGTCCAAGGGGGGGGGGGGGTCGCGATCGTGAAGTCCAACGGAGGGGGGGGAGGGGGATCGTGAAGTCCAACGGAGGGGGGGGGGAGGGGTGTCGCGATCGGGAAGTCCAACGGAGGGGGGGGAGGGGTGTCGCGATCGTTAAGTCCAACGGGGGGGGGGGGGAGGGGTCGCGATCGCGATCGTGAAGTCCAACGGGGGGGGGGTATAGCTGGTAAAATGGTATAGCCCCCCCCCTGGTGAAAAATGCACCAGCCGCCACTGGTGACCAGTCCCGCATTTCGCGGGACAGTCCCGAAAATTGAATGTTTGTCCCGCCTCCCGCGTGAACTGAACAATGTCCCGCATTTCAAAGATCATGGTAAAACACCAAAAAAGTAGGCCTAATAATAATACAAATAAAAATAAAAACATGCAATTTAGCGAAAGTTATTTAGTAGTACAGATAAAATGGATGATGCCAAGAAAAAGAAACTCTGCTCATAAAAAAGAATGGGAGAAGAAATGTCCATGAGATGTGAATCAGACGGAGCGCTGCGGTGCCCCAGAGCGACGCAGTGAGCAGCACGTGATTACGCTTGTTAAATAAAGAGACGTTTTAGAAGTACGTAAGTAGTACGTTTTATTGAACTGTAGAACACAACATAAACATATTAAAGTAGCCTACAGTCGTAATTCAAAGTAGCAACGGTAACTAAATAAAGGTAAAGGCTGCCCAGTGTGCCCTAACCCTAACAAAGCACACATCTAATCGTGTCGGAGGAGAACATTAAATGGCATATATAGCCTCCACAACATATATAGCCTCCACAGCATATATAGCCTCCACAACATATATAGCCTCCACAGCATATATAGCCTCCACAGCATATATAGCCTCCACAACATATATAGCCTCCACAGCATATATAGCCTACACAGCATATATAGCCTCCACAACATATATAGCCTCCACAACATATATAGCCTCCACAGCATATATAGCCTCCACAGCATATATAGCCTCCACAGCATATATAGCCTACACAGCATATATAGCCTCCACAACATATATAGCCTACACAACATTTAATGTTATCCTACGACACGATTAGATGTGCTTTACGTTAGGGTTAGGGCACACTGGGCAGCCTTTACCTTTATTTAGTTACCGTTGCTACTTTGAATTACGACTGTAGCGTCGCTTTGGCTTTTGGCTGAATCTACAGATGCATAAACTAACACTAAAACAACAACAACTGAAACACTAAACGCATTTAATGAGTAAGGTAAACACAATGACAAAATAAGGTTCTAAATCAAAGAATAACTTACCGGTTTCGGTACGATATTCTGTTCCCCAGCAGCATGGGTTAGTGCGGTGGAAAAACAATGGCGGATCTTCACTTTGGAAAGAGAAGATTACGTACGTGACGTCAGCACGTAAATAATGTTTATGCATTTTTGAGGTCATACAACTCATATTATTTGACAGACTTTCACTGTTCGGTTTTACAGTGCAGGAGCAAAGCCTGGAGGTGAGGGAGGGAGACTAGGAGAGGGAGAGAGAGACATGTTACTGTTACAGTGCGGGCCCCGCTGGGGGCCTTCTCTCTAGTCGCTGATTATGCAAGTTCCTGGTGGATGTGCTTATAAAACAAGGATGTGAAATTCAACGCGAGTCCTCGGTACTCTGCCGATGGTCCAGGCTGAATACGCGCCACACAACACAGCAGTTTGCGAAAAGTAAACCAAAGTTCAACGTTTGTCGGGTGGAGTGTCTATTTTTATTCGGGTTTGCATTTGAGGCAAAGCGCCTCACTGTTGCCTCGCGGTTTAAAATGCAAGTCGGTCATGACACTCGACCAGTCGTGTTTTGTGGTCTGGACACAAGGGGTTATACCCTGTGCTACTGTGCGGTCCGCAGGTGTTTGTGAACAAGGCTCGCACCGCGGCGAGACCTGAACTTTAGTCAGTCGGCTGAGCTGAGCCAGGCCAGAGTGAGCCACCGCCGTCTATATCACAATAACCATAGCTATTATTGTAGTTATTACAATTATTATTTTATATTATTATTTCATTGGAGTAGCACTTTTCAGGACACTCCAACTCAACATAGACCTTAATTTCACAAACAACAGTAAGGAAAAACTGAAAATGTGAAAGTGATTATAAAGATCCAGGCACACTCCCTCAGCCAGCATGTGAACCAGGTGGAGGCCGGCCTCAAGACAGAGTAGGAGACACCACTTTATTCCCTTGGGAGGCCCTTAAATGCCATCCATCCATTGTCTACCGCTTATCCGGGTCGGGTCGTGGAGGTAGCAGCTTCAGCAGGAACTCGAGAACAAACCCTGAGATACTTGAACTGCTTCACTTGGGGTAAGGACTCACTCCCTACTTGGAGTAGACAATCCACCGGTTTCCTGCTGAGAACCATGGCCTCAGATTTAGAGGTGCTGATCCTCATCCCAGCCGCTTCACACTCGCTGCAAACGATCCAGTATGTGCTTAAGGTCACATACTGATGACGCAAACAGAACCACATCATCTGCAAACAGCAGCGATGCAATCCTGAGCCCACAATACTGCAAGGCGTCGGACAGTTTAACAGAACCGCTTTGGTGCCGTCTGAAAGTCTTTCTCCATGGCTTCACCGAATTCCTCCCACAACCACTGCTTTGCTTCCGCTACGACTGAGGCTGCAGCCCTCTTGGCCTGTCGATACCTTGCAGGATTGTATTTACGGATTGTAGGAAAAAATTCTATGCACCAATTGTACTACAATTGTACCCCACGACTGCATGGCTATGCACAGCTCCAACGTCATCATCAAGTTTGCTGAAGACACAACAGTGATGGGCCTGATCGCCGGCGACAACGAGCCTACAGGGAGGAGGTTGGATCGCTGGAGCAGTGGTGCCAAGAGAACAGCCTCGCCCTCAACGTCAAGAAGACATAGGAGCTGATCGTGGACTTCAGGCAGCAGAGAGGAGAGCACAGCCCTATCTCCATCGACGATGTTGCAGTAGAGAGAGTCAGCAGCTTCAAGTTCCTCGGCGTGCACATCTCCATCTCACATGGTCCACGCACACCACACACGTGGTGAAAAGGGCCCAACAACACCTGTATTTCCTCAGGCGTCTGAAGAAATTCAGCATGGGCCCCCGCATCCTGAGAACATTCTATAACGGCACCATCGAGAGTGTTCTTACAGGGTGTATCACCGCCTGGTACGGGAACTGCACCGCACTCGAGCGCAGAGCGCTTCAAAGGGCGGTGCGGACGGCCCAGTATATGGTTGGAGGTGAGCTCCCCTCCCTCCTGGATATATACAACCAGCAGTGCGTGGCCAAGGCCAAACAAATCATAAAAGACATTGCCCACCCCAGCCACGAACTGTACTCACTGTTACCGTCAGGCAGGCGATACCTCAGTATCAAGTGCTGTACAAATAGGCTTAGAGATAGCTTCCACAGTCAGTCCATCAGGCTGCTGAACAAGGGCGCATAGCATATAACAATGTATATTTTATTCAGTGGCGAAGCGTGTCTATCACAACTGGACCTTCTGTAGACCAGGGGTTCCCCAACTTTTCAGCCCGCGACCCCCAACATAACAGACCCCCACCCCACTATCACCGGAGGGGCTGGAACATTAAAAACAACGTGTGCGCAGATCTTCACCATCGAGAACATCGTGAAGTCCAAGGGGGGGGGGTAATCGTGATATTGAAAATTGTGTGTGGCTTTTTTTTCAGCTGCAAATGATACTGTCGTGAATCTGTCGGAATCAAAATTCCTTTATTCGTCACCCGTACATATATAAAAATATCTATGCACACGTTATTATTAACAATAAAAACCTCATGGTCACATCAAGAGGATTCTGAAATCATCTCGCGACCCCCCCCCCCCCCCCCCTCGGGGTCCCGCGCACCCCCCCCCCCCCTCGGGGTCCCGCGACCCCCACTTTGGGAACCCCTGCTGTAGACCACCACCCCCACCATCACCACCACCATTCGAAAATTCAGTTGTTCTAGTCAGACGGACGTCATGGAGGAGTCACTTTATGCCTTATCTCATTTAGGCTGATCAGATTGTCGCAACCAATTCCCAAGTGGACCATAGTTGTAAAGCAGAGTCCATGTAGTGACGTAACAGACCACCACAGACCATCACACACAGGCTATCGGTTAAAGGGACGGTCTAACACGCTTCACGTGAAAAGGCTTAACGTAACTTTGGAACTTTAAGTTCCAAAATAGCGATCAATAATCACCAAATGTCTCTGGCATATGTCTTGTCATTAGCACTTTCACCTGTCAAAATGAAAGTGAAAAGGTGAAAGTGCTAATGACAAGACATATGCAAATTAGGTGATTATTGATCGTGGTTTTGTAACTCTTAGTTACGTTAAGTCTTTTCACGTTAAGCGATGCAAAGAAAGATCAAGTCCAAACTCTCAATTCAAATGCACAACAATGCTTAACAAACCCAAGACAGCCATGAACTAATCAGTCAACAAGTGTGTGGGAACAAAATGCACCAACCAGCTCAACGAGACACAACACTGAGACAAAACCAGCAAAGACAAATGAGTCTCACTCACCAATGATGTTCACTTAAAGACCAAATCCATTCTCCTGTCCTTCTGGATGAATGGTTCGACCACCATCAGGTCATAAAGATGATCGCTTTTCAGATCCAAAATAAGTTCCAATTCCCTGCTCTCTTGTCGGTCCCAAATAGCAAGCACTCCCATCAGTAGAGCCTCTTGTGGCTAGTAGAGCCCGTTAGCCACGGGTATCGTTCCCAGTTGCTACTCTGAAAATGGCGAACATAGCCTGCTTTAAGTACTTGAGTCAGCTCCAGATTGTCAGGTGTTGGACGGCCTTTTTTAATTATGTCCATCTTAATATTAAATGGTCGTCTTGAAAATGGTTCAGACAATAAATCCGCAACGACATCATCTTCACCTGTTGCCATTTTGACGTAAAAAAACAACGTAGAAAACGTAACACTACGCTAGATCCACTCTCGCGCCAGCCACCACCTTGCACCTTCTAGCTCCCTATTGAGCTGCGGGGAAATCTAAAAGAATACGCCCATTGGCTACAAATCACGATATGATTGGTTGATCAAATTGTCAATCCAAACGTACGCTCTCATTCAGTCTAAGGGCCAATGTCAGCGGGAATACTTTGTTTGAAGGATATTCTTCCCAGCAACCCAGAAACATATCTGATTGGTTGCATTGTTTTTCCAACACAAAACCACTCAAATGCGTCGTGCATGGACCGAGAAAGACAAACAAATCAACGTAACACTGTAATATAACACAGATACGATTCTCATTTATTCATTTTATTTAAATTTTATTAAATGTTATTAAATTGTATTACATTTTATTAATACAATTAATTCGATTTTTTGGTTTCATCTGAGAGTTCCAGGGTCTTCTCTGAATACCTTGAAGGCCCTGACGCTTCACCACTGATTTTATTACATTGATTTATTGATACATATTGCTCTTTTCTGTGCCGATATTTTGCATTAACTTTATTCTATTTTTATTCTATTTTTATCTATTTATTATCTTATTTTATAACTGCTGTCTGTCGTCGGGTATTGCGCATAAGATTTTCACATCACTGCTTTATACTTGTGTAAACTGTGAAGTGACAATAAACTTGACTTGACTTGACTTGACTTGTAAGACATTAAATGTCATCATTATAATATATTGATCATATACAATTATATAATGATATCAATCATTAATGGACTCCAAATTCTTGAATGAGCAAACCAGCTCAACACCACTCACTCAAGTCACTTTTCTTCAAATACATACATACATTCATGCATATTATACATACTGTACGCACATACAAATGATACACACATACATACATACATACATACATACATACCTATTATACATACATTGTACATACATTGTCACAATCGCTATTCCCCCTGCCTCCACCAGAGGGCAGTATCAGCCCGTGGTAATTCTCACCCTTCACCTGCAGCGCATCTCAATCAACCTATTTAATAATTCTATTTAAGCCCACCTCCACACACTCACTCTTCACCAGATTGTTCCTGATTATGCAGACTCTCCAGCGTTTACTTCCCAGACCGATTCCTGTTACCGACCCTGCCTGCCCCGGACCTGCCTGCCTCGCCTGTTCCCCGATCGTCTGCCTGTCCCCGACTACCTCTCTGTCTGTCCCTGTCTGGTTCGTCTGCCCTACCCGGCTCCTGATCGTCTGCCTGTCCCCGACTACCTCTCTGTCTGTCCCCGTCTGGTTCGACTGTGTGATCATTGACATTCAATTTCACAAACTGTCCTTGGTGTCCAGTGTGTGCTGCATTTGTGTCCTAACTCAATCCGTGACAAACATACATATTATACAAACATACATATTATACATACATACATACATACATATTAAAAACAATCCTTATTCAGAATGGGGAAACTACTTAAAACCTCTGTTGAATTAAAGCTATGGTGTGTATCTCTGATACCCAAATGACCCATGTGTGTCAGACTGACTTCATGTCACTTCATAAAATACTACTTCAGGGGGATGTCCAGGTTTCTGCTCTTAGAAACATCTAAAAGTATCAAATATTTCTCAAAAGACATTCAGTATCTCTCAGGGAGACGTAGGAACTCTAGCAGGCTGGTGGTGGGAACACATTTATCATGGTTGTCTATGAGACCAAACCCACATCACTAAAAGATGTGGTACATTAAACATATTCTGTTATCAGTGAACTGTAGTGATTCAAATGATGTCCTCTTTCAGCAGATGTGCAGCTGTGTCTCTTGAGGGACTAAATGCTAGTGGAAATGTAGGGCTGATGTTCTCATAAGAGTCTCTGGAGATTCCAGTCATAGCAGTATGTGTGCATGTCCACAAGCCAAGTCAGCGCTTCCCTCTTGTGTCAAACCAGAGTCATTACCATAACCAGTGATTCCATGAACTAAACTCTGCTCAGGTCCATCTTTAATAATAGCTTACAGCGTCAGGACTAGTCTGCTTGTCATTGGGTCAGCCTGGTAGCAGACAGAGGCTAGTGTTTAGTGTTGTTCCTCTTGGCATGCTTAGCTGCCAGGATGAGGGCTGTGAGGGTGGACCGAGGCTCGGCTCGGATTCCAAGATAGAGTCCAAGATAGAAGCTTTGTGATTATGAGGAGCCAAGTGGTGTTGTTGTGTTGAACTTTCTTGAAGGGGGTAAACAGAGCAAAGTGTATTGTGGAGTGACCAGGCTGACAAGGCCCTCCACATGGGCTGGGAGAGATGCAGCACAGAGGACACAGAGACGGGGTTAGTGGTAGTTGAGGTAGTAGTTGTATGTTATATGTGGTAGTTGAGGATGTAGTAGTATATGTTATATGTGGTGGTTGAGGTAGTTGTAGTATATAATATGTGTTGAGTTAGTAGTTGTATAATATGTTAGTTGAGTTAGTAGTTGTATATAATGTGTTAGTTGAGTTAGTAGTTGTATAATATGTTAGTTGAGTTAGTAGTAGTATATAATATGTGGTAGTTGAGTTAGTAGTAGTATATAACATGTGTTAGTTGAGGTAGTAGTAGTATATAATATGTGTTAGTTGAGGTAGTAGTAGTATATAATATGTGGTAGTTGAGTTAGTAGTAGTATATAATATGTGTTAGTTGAGGTAGTAGTAGTATATAATATGTGGTAGTTGAGGTAGTAGTAGTATATAACATGTGGTAGTTGAGGTAGTAGTAGTATATAATATGTGGTAGTTGAGTTAGTAGTAGTATATAACATGTGGTAGTTGAGTTAGTAGTAGTATATAACATGTGGTAGTTGAGGTAGTAGTAGTATATAACATGTGGTAGTTGAGTTAGTAGTAGTATATAATATGTGGTAGTTGAGTTAGTAGTAGTATATAATATGTGTTAGTTGAGGTAGTAGTAGTATATAATATGTGGTAGTTGAGTTAGTAGTAGTATATAACATGTGTTAGTTGAGTTAATAGTAGTATATAATATGTGTTAGTTGAGTTAGTAGTAGTATATAATATATGGTAGTTGAGTTAGTAGTAGTATATAACATGTGGTAGTTGAGTTAGTAGTAGTATATCATATGTGTTAGTTGAGTTAGTAGTAGTATATCATATGTGGTAGTTGATGGTAGTATCTGTGTATATTCCATAGTGTAGAGCAGTATAAAGCTGGTTCTTGCTTGAGGCCCCTGGCTTTTAGAGACAGCTCTGCTGCTCAGTGCTCTGTGTCAGAGTCTCGTTCACCCCAGTCAGCAGCTGCAGGCAGGTTCCTGCTGTAACGACTCAGTGGACTACACAGTCTGTACTGAGGGAGGTTTATGTACGGCTCTCAATCACTGTGTGAACACACTAAACACTGTTATGGTAGTGGGGCACTCTGACAGTGATAAACTGCTGCGTCTTCAGGCTGGGCTCCGTCGATGGCAGTGAGAAGTCAGTGGCTGTTTCCACTGCCACTAAACCGATCTGGTGTTGGTGATACACGATGGCTTTTAAATTTCATGATGAGCTTGGGGGCCTTCACCTGGTTTCTGTTGGTTACCAGAATTGACATATCCATCACTATGTTTATAAACCGCTTGGTTGGTTTTACAGGTCAGAGTGACTCTGGATCCTGCAGTTAACAGTCTCTACTGATGGCTGGGTCACAGTCACCTGACTGCTGGTTCCTACAGAAACAACAAACAGTACACATGGAGTCATCCAACAGAAAACACAAGCAAACACAGACAGGTGGTCCACTTGTGGATGGAGAGGAATGAACCCACCTGTTAAGGATCCACAGACCACTGTCCAGAAAAGGATGGTGAGGTGATTCATGGGTTGCCACGGTTTCTGGGAGGTTGAGTGACAGCTTCAGAGTCCTGCAGTGTTGAACTGAGAGGACTTTTAATACCCTCTCAGAAGCCCAGTTTCAGCTCAGCAGCAAAGCTTCCTCTGTATGGAAATGACCTGTTTCCACTCATCACCCTCCCCCAGTGTGATGAGTGGAAACAGGTCATTCAGCACACTGGGGTGAGAGTGAACCACCTGTTTCCACTCATCACACTGGGGGGTGAGAGTGAACCACCTGTTTCCACTCACCTGGGGGTGAGAGTGAACCACCGTTCCTCATCACACTGGGGGTGAGAGTGAACCACCTGTTTCCACTCATCACACTGGGGTTGAGAGTGAACCACCTGTTTCCACTCATCACACTGGGGGTGAGAGTTGAACCACCTGTTGCCACTCATCACACTTGGTCGGCTGTTTTTAGGGTGAATGCATACATTCTGGGAGGACTTCTGTATCTCTTCTAAATTCACACTTTATGGAATCCGATGTGGATTTAGCTGCAAACAATCAGAATTCATCATCCTTGACTCTTTTCTAATTCATGTTTTTCTTGGGTGTTTGTTTTTAATTTCTTTATAAAAATACATTTTATGTTTCATAAAATGTGCTAGTTAATAATGTATAGTAGTATTATCTTTGTAATTTCATTTATCTATATTTCACTTTCAATCTTAATTAAGTTAGGTGAGTGCAGTTGAGATAATGGGATAATCAAATGTCCTTAAAAATTTTTATAATAATACATGCAGAATAAATACAATCCATACCTTCAAACACTTGATAAAAGGGACTAACCAGGGCTGGAGTTGATCAAATGTGAATTCCTTCATAGTTTCTTGTGATAAGTTAGTGTCTATGTGTCAGTGAGATGTGTCTTCCAATGGGAGGGAGGTTTTTTGTACAGACTCTTATTGAGGATGTATCACTGTGGTAACACTTTTGGTGGCGGCACCAAACTCACCGTTGACTGTAAGTACAAGGACACTTTTCTTTATCTGATATAACTCCCTAAACATTACCTTTATATCGAAATATGTCTGAAGAACTCTTTTTAATTTATATTCTAAACTTTTAAACTTCTAAATGTTTGGTTTTATTATTGATATGAGTTATTATTGATTGAGTTCAGTCACTTCATGTTATTATTTACATTGTTTTTGTAATGATTTTAATCATGAGAACATTCATCATTTTATTAAGCATATCATTGATTCTACTTTGTACTTCAGAGCTATGGGCTAACAAGTATCCTTCAAGTTCAGTTTAGACTTCTTAAAAGTCATAATTGAATGAAATAGAATATTTAATTTGCAAATGTATTTCTGTTGCTGAAAAGTTTACATTAATTGTTAGTAAATTTGTCTGTAGTGTTTTTGCCGAACGTTGAATTAAATATAAGAAAAAAGGGAAGGTGAGAAACTAATCTGAAGAAGTTCTCTGCGCCACCTGACAGCTGTAGAAACATTACAAATTGTCGTCATGTATTCATTTATATTAATGTGGAAATTTATATAAATTAAATTGGTGACAGGATAGCTCTGTCTTTTGGGGACTTGGGAACCGGAAGTCCCAGGTTCAAGTCCCCGAAACACCTGGTCCACTGTCGAGGTGCCCTTGAGCAAGACCACAGCTTCTAATACTAGGATGGGTATAATGAACACATTTCACTGTGTGTGTACATGTATGAGAGCCATAAAGAGGATTTAAGATTTAGAAATAAATTACATCGATGTGTATTGATGTGTGATGAAATGTTTCTAACATTTAAATGTGTCATGGTTTCATTTATATTAGTTTCCACATTTCAATCAACAACTACAACAGTTGATGAATCTTCCAGTCCTCTGTGCTCCCTATGAGCGGCCCATGTTAAGGGAGCCAGTTGTCCACTTGTCTGCTCTCTCTCTCTCTCTTCCAGTGGGAGTGGTTCAGCCCACGCTGAGCCTCCTTCCTCCCTCCAGAGTGGAGCTGGAGCAGGGCAGGGCTACACTGCTGTGTTTGGCCACTGGGGGCTTCCCCTCAGACTGGAAGCTTGGCTGGAAGGTGGGGTGCAGCAGCAGTTCTGCCGGGGTGTCGGATAGCCCGGGGGTCCTGGGGAAAGATGGCACCTACAGCCGGAGCAGCGCCCTGACCCTCCCTGCGGACCAGTGGAGGAAGGCGGGCTCAAGTGAGCTGTGAGGCCAGTAGGGAGCGGCCAGACGCCTGTCACTCAAACCCTGAATCACTGACCAGTGTTCAGAGTAGAGAGGCGCCAGCATGGAAGTAGTGTAGAATACAAATCTCCTCTGACACGTCTGCTTTCTATCTCTCTGTCTAAGGTAGCTGCAGCTTCTGATGACCTCCATCAATATAACATGTCTTTGAGCCATTAGCATTACGCTTCATGGTCTGTTACCCTTTGCTTGAGTTTGTCACATGTTGAACATTTAATAAAGATGTACAAAAAAAACAATGATTTATTGTCATCATTTCTGATGGTATAATCTTCTGTCCACGCTCTAACAAGTATAACACCTCTTCTATTTCTTCATTAAATATTTGACCAGCCGTTTGAATGAAGGGTAAAGCTGTGGTTTGTCTCATCTCTGAATGACCAAGTGTTGCTTGTGTGGCTCTTCTTGGAAGGTGTGTTTCACTGGATCCAGTGGACCAGTGTCAGTCATAGAGACACTGCTGCTGAAATGACCCATGTGTTTCAGACTGACTTCATGTCACTTCATCAAACAGTAGTTCAGGGTGTCCAGGTTTCTGCACATGTAACAGACGCCAGCAGGTGGCGCTGTGCAGTGGTAAACCTCACTCCCTGACACCTAAATAGACGTTCTAGCGATGAAGCTAGGCCTGTGGGTTTGAGCTCTCACGTTAGAACGTGGCCTCTCGTGCGGAGGTGGTCAGTTCCAGTAATAGTAACAGTAACAGTCAGTGCTCAGTGCTGGACACTGACTGTTACACACATACCACTTAGAAACGTGTAGAAGTACGTCTGGAGAGACATTCAGTATCTCTCACGGAGACAGAGGATCCCTAGCATGCTGAGTGGTGGAAACAGTTCCATATTAATCATGGTTGAGTTTATTAGTCAAAGACCAAACCGACATCATCTCTTAAAGATGTGGTTCATTAACCGTATTCTGTGAGCAGTGAACCGTAGCTATTCAAATGATCTCCAGTTTTAGCTGACGCCCACCTGCGTCTCTAGAGGGACAGAAAGTCAGTGGAGGTTTTCAGAAGAGTCTCTGGAGATTACAGTGAAAGTAGTGTGTGTGTGTGTGTGTGGTGTGTGTGTGTGTGTGTGTGTGTGTGTGTGTGTGTGTGTGTGTGTGTGTGTGTGTATGTGTTTCTTACATACCGGCTCAGTGGTGCCCTCTTGTGTCAAACCACTGTTTATTAAACGCCATTGCGACAAAGAGTTGAAGCCCAAAACTGGTAGTCAAGATGTAGTAGTTGTATGTAATATGTGGTAGTTGAGGTAGTAAGTTGTATGTAATATGTGGTAGTTGAGGTAGTAGTTGTATGTAATATGTGGTAGTTGAGGTAGTAGTGTATGTAATATGTGGTAGTTGAGGTAGTAGTTGTATGTAATATGTGGTAGTTGAGGTAGTAGTTGTATGTAATATGTGGTAGTTGAGGTAGTAGTTGTATGTAATAGTGGTAGTTGAGGTAGTAGTTGTATGTAATATGTGGTAGTTGAGGTAGTAGTTGTATGTAATATGTGGTAGTTGAGGTAGTAGTGTGTGTAAATGTGGTAGTTGAGGTAGTAGTTGTATGTAATATGTGGTAGTATGAGGTAGTAGTTGTATGTAATATGTTGTAGTTGAGGTAGTGTTGTATGTAATATGTGGTAGTTGAGGTAGTAGTTGTATGAATATGTGGTAGTTGAGGTAGTAGTTGTATGTAATATGTGGTAGTTGAGTAGTAGTGTGGTATGTGGAGTTGAGGTAGTAGTTGGATGCATGTTCCCTCTAATGGTCATGTGTATGGGCATACACACCAGCTCCCTGATCAACACTGAGGCCACTGCATACACCAGCTCCTGAGCACACTGAGGACCACTGCTATACACACCAGATCCCTGAGCAACACACTGAGGCCACGCATCACACACCAGCTCCCTGAGCACACTGAGGACCACTGCATACACACCAGCTCCCTGAGGCACACTGAGGACCACTGCATACACACCAGCTCCCTGAGCCCACTGAGGACCACTGTGAGCAACATCAGATGTGCTGTGGCCACACACCAGTTCAAAAACTTGGATCATAGCAAGTTAATGGCTTATTAAAAGAATCAAATTACAGCAGCAATTTTCACAGTTTACTTTTAATATAAGTGATTTGACAAACTTTAAAGGAAAAAGACAAAAATCTTGTTGTTCATGAGATGTGTAGTATGTTTTATGTGAGAGTCCTGCTTGGCCATGGGAAGAGTCCGCTTGGCCTGTGTGAGGTCATGGTTGTGGCCTGTGATGAGGTCTCTGCTTGTGGCCTGTGTGGAGGGTCCTTTTGTCTGGAGGAACTGTTTTGGATACATCTCCACCCTCAGACATAACATTTTGTTCACTTAGTTTTGTCCTTTAGTTTCAACCGCTTGTTCTCTATTTGACACACACTCGACAGCCATTCCATCTTAAAAGAACCACATTTCTTTTTTACAATTGGCTTTTGGTGATTGGATGGGTCGCTGCCCGTTCGTTTCGCCATGATAAGGGGTTAGCATTTA
>JANIIK010000730.1:0-63353 GCA_027704905.1 Muraenolepis orangiensis
AAAGCAGGATACATCTATAAATGTAAAATGAATCTACCAACCGTGAGCAAAGAAATATAGAAAGGTATGGTAAAGATATAAATGTAGATACACAGGGGGAGACAAGCAGTTCTATCAACCGTTTGAGATTTAAATCTATAGGGCAGGTACAGTAGACAGGTATCTTAGTAATAAATACGAGTGTCATTGCCCGTGGGATTTCCACGGGATGGCTCTGGCCCCTACATGAGTAGTGTCTAGGATG
The DNA here is from genome assembly GCA_027704905.1 of Muraenolepis orangiensis. NCBI lineage: Eukaryota > Metazoa > Chordata > Actinopteri > Gadiformes > Muraenolepididae > Muraenolepis > Muraenolepis orangiensis. The sequence goes on from JANIIK010000730.1 coordinate 245, forward strand.
ATCCAACCTGGACGTCCATTGTTCACGGCCGCAGTCTGAGCATTGAAACCCTGAATTTTTCCCATAAAGCAGCCCGCAAAACGGAAAACTACTGGATGGAATGCTTAACAAATGGGCACTTGTCACCGTTCAGACCCCCCCCCAAGCCCAAGCATCCGCTGCCCGTATGAAAGACCCCCCTCTAAACCTGAACGGGGGCGTATTTCTCTCTGACACACACACAGCACACACACACACAACACAGAGTCCGGTTAGAGAATGATATAGTAAGATGTAAAGCATAGCGAGGAAGGTAGTTGTGATACAGTTTGTTTTTACAGTTTGTTTTTTTCTTTCTTCTTTTTTTAACAGTTAGTCAAAGAAACATTGGTGGTGGATTATTTATAGGTGTTGAGGTAGAGGGGGGGGCGGCAGGCAGGTGGGAGGGGGGTCAGCACGGGGGGGGGAGGGGGGGGTGGGCAGCAGCAGAGGTGGTGGGGGGGGGGGGCAGCATAGTGGGGGGGGCCAGCAGGGGAGGGTGGGGGCACAGCAGGCGGGAGTGGTGGGAAGGCAGGCAGGGGGTGGGGGGGGTGATCAGCGGGGGGGGGGTTTGCAGCCACGGGGGAGGGGCAGGAGGGGGGGTGTGCAGCAGAGGGGGGGCCAGCAGGGGGGGGGGAGACAGCACAGCAGAGGGGGGGGGACCGGGGACAGCAGAGGTGCGGGGGGGTCAGCAGCTAGGGGTGGCAAGCGCAGGGGGGGGGGGCATAGCAGGGGAGGTGCGGGGCTGGTCTTCGTTGGTGCGGAGTTCAGGGGAAGATAAAGGAAGCTGTTCCTAAGCCCTGATGCTTGACTTGGAACAAAGGTTTCTATAGGACGCCTCCCGGAGCGGGAGGACGGCTAACAGTCCATGTTGGGGTGAGAGGGGTCATCCACTATTTTTTGTGCCTTCCTCAGACACCGTTTGTGGTGGGTATCATTATTGCAGGGAGGGGTAGTCCACCCAAGGATGCGTTGGGTGGTTTTCACCACCCTCCTGCAGCGCTTTCGGTCAGAAACAGTGGCAGTTCCCGTACCACACTGTGCTGCCGCTCTGGTGAGAACAGAATATGGCTTCATTAGAAACCGGTGCAATAGCACAGCCGGTAAAAAGTCCTACCGAGCTAGACATCTGAGGGGCCTAGGTGGGCTTTCCCTCCGTCCTCCTGCGAAGCAGAGAGACGAAGAGACGCCGAGGAGCCTTCTTTAATACCAGGGAGGCCTGTCTTGAGGGACCTAGGAGATGGGGACCCCCGAGAATTGTTGAAGCTGGAGACACGACCTCGACCTCCGACCTGCGTTGATGAGGATGAGGGCGTGTGCGCCAGCTCTGGTCTTCCTGAAGTGGACGATGAGCTCCTTGGTCTTCTTGGTGTTGAGGGCCGGTTGTTGTCACCACGCCACCAGGTGTTGGACCTCCTCCCTGTAGGCTGCCTCATCCTTGTTTTGATGAGGCCCACCACCGTTGTGGTCGTCGGCAAAACTTGATGATGGTGACTACCTCCCACTACCACATATGGTATACACAAGTAACTACCTTAACTAACACAACTATTATATAAGCTACTATGTCAACCCCGAAAATTAGTACCACACTACTACTCAATACCATTTACAATACTACCGTAACTACCAATATTAATACAACTACATCACTCAATCTCACAAACTGACATGTACCGTCAATACAACGTATAACATCACTACACCTCAACTACACAGTATTACCTGCACTATACCTCAACTACAATCATATTAAATACTAATACTACCAATCAAACTTTAATGTATTACATACAACTACTAACTCAACCTGACCTTACTTACATACAACTAGTACACAATCAAACCTGACCTTACTTAACATACAACTAGTAAACGCTCAACCTGACCTTACTAACATACAACTAGTTACTCACTGACCTTAACTAACATATAACTAGTACCTCAGCTTGACCATACAACATACAAACTAGTACGCTCAACCTGACCTTACTACATACAACTAGTGACTTGTACAACCTAGTACTCTTGTACAACTAGTACTAGTATTTGACGCCTACTGACATGCAACTAGATACCTCAACTTGACACTTACATACAACTAGTACACAACTAGTACTTACAACCTGTGACCCTAACTGACATACAACTAGTACCTCAGCTTGACCTTACTAACATACAACTAGTACCTCAACTTGACCTTACTACATACAACTAGTACCCTCAACTTGACCTACTAACATACAACTAGTACCTCAACTTGACCTTTACTAACATACAACTAGTACCTCACTTGACCTTACTACATACAACTAGTACCTCAACTTGACCTTACTGACATACAACTAGTACCCTCAACTTGACCTTACTAACATACAACTAGTACCTTCACTTGACCTACTGACTACAACTAGTACCTCACTGACTTACTACATACAACTAGTACCTCAACTTGACCCTACTGACATACAACTAGTATCTCAGCTTGACCTTACTAACATACAACTAGTACCTCACCTTGACCCTACTGACATACGACTGCTACCTACAAATCAAAATGTCTGTCGTGTTAATGATTAGCGTGAGTCCTCTAACTGAATCTAGAATGTGGATCTTTATTAAGGTGATTTACTCTTTTAACATGCTCTCAGGTGCTGACCTCGCCCATCCCCTACCCCCCCCCCCCCCCCCATGACATCATAACAGTCGCCTGTAGTCCTTGTAGTATTGCACACCTAACAGTACAATAACACCACAATGTTGAGTCTTAAGACCTGTTCATCAGTGGTCACTGCTTGTAGGGCTCCAGAGTGGTAGGGTTAGGTGGTCATGTGACACAAACACTCTCCCCTTAGAGGCCCTCACCTTGAATACAATCTAGCTATGCATTAGACTGAAATCTTCTTATCGTGATATAAACTCATCAAATACAATGATTTGATCAAAATACCATCACTTTATATCACATGGATACTAATGTTAAGCAATTTGAACACATGAATAGAAACCAATGTGTTAAACACTAGCCCTGTTTCTAACTCTATGACTAGAGTTAGAAACAGTAAGACTTTTGGTTGTATGTACATTCATTATTTTCACATTCATAAATATTTTTTATTAGTATTTCAGTTTGGAGAACCTGACACATTTCAGAATATATTTATAACCAAGATATGAATTTTCCTTTCCCATAGTCCTGCACTCATTCAACCTTATCTCTCTCACTTTCATATCTCTCTAAGCAGGTGGACGTCCGCCCACATGCCGCGCTATTTAGCATGACTTTTGAGTACTTCTGAGTACGCCAAGAGTTAAGTATGCTAGCTCGCCAGGCATCACACCCACACAGCACCACCCCACAGCACACACACACCACCACACCACACTCACACACGACACACACACACACACACACACACAACACACACAGCACACACACACACACACACACACACACACACCACACACACACACACAGCAAGGGGAGGTTCGTCCACAGCCTTGCTAGCAGTGTTGGGCCTTTCTTAATTAATGGTGAGAGTTATGGCTCTGTCCATATTATGTATCATATTACACCAGGCAATATGTCTCATCTTCCTTGGGCTCTATTCTGTGTTTTTATCCTCTGTCTGTTCTTTCTCCATTCTGTCCATCTCTGCTCAAAAAAAAAGGTGCTCTAGACTAATGTCTACTGTAGACAGAACTGTCCCTAACATGGTTCAAAAGGCTCAGCATCACACTTCTTATTCCACGAGTCAATCCTGCCGGTTCATTCCTGACACCAACAGGAAAATTATCCAAGACTGTTGGTCTGTTCCACAGGGGAGCTCAGATATGGTGCTGAATTACTCAGCTCCCTGTTACATAGCCATGGAAAACCTGAGATTGCTAAGCTCGACCCAAACCTCTTGATATCAACACTGCCGTCCAACTACTACCACTATCAACTACCACATGTTGTACAAGTTAATAAACTAACCTGAAAATCACCCCATATAATGATTTTACATACAGATACTAACCTTCACCCTAAAGAACACCACCATAAGTATTAGTAATCAACTATCCGCTGTGAAACTCCAATATTACAATTACTCATATCACTTCAGTAACCACCACTCAAGATACCACATATAAACATACAACTACTTACCCCTTCAACTAATCCAACATAGTATATACAACTACTCTAAACCACCTATATATTACATACAGAATGACTTACCTTCAACATACCACATATACATACTAACCTACTGACACCTCTACTAACCAACTAATCTATAATATAATACTAATCACATGACAAACTAACTACCTACAACGACTCCCACTAACACCGTCTACTGTGTGGGGTGGGGTTGAGCTGTGGCTGTCCATTCTGTGCATACATCTCTCCCCAGCCCATATAGTTAGGGAGGGAGAGGGTCCTTGGTCAGCCTGGTCACTCCACAATACACTTTTGCTCGTGTTTTACTCACTACCACCCCTTTACATAAGTAAGTTCATAACACGACAACACAACTAACTTGACTCCTCTCATAATCAACAAGCTTCTATCTGGACTCTATCGTTGGAATGCACCGCCGAGAGTCACTCGGATTCCACACCGTCACACGCACAGCCCTCATCCTGCAGCTAAGCATGCCAAAGAGGATACACAACTAAACACTTAGCCATCGTGTCTTGCTGACCAAAGGCTGACTCAACAATTCGACGAATAACATACTAGTCCTGAAGGACTTAAGCTATATTATTTAAAGTGGCTAACCTATAGCAGAGTTATTGTTTCATGGAATCACGTTAGGTATTATGGTATAATACATCTGGTTATTGACACAAGAGGGAAGCGCTGACATATTTGGTTTTGTGGACATCCAGCACATACTTCTGAATGTTGACTGGAATCTCAGTAAGACTTCTTATTGAAAACATTCCAGCCACTACATTTCCACTAGCATTTAGTTCCCCTCAAGAGACACAGCTGCACATGTTACATTTACATTTAGAACATTTTGGCAGACGCTTTATCCAAAGCGACTTACAAAAGGAGTCACTTGTGTGTGATGTATAGTACAATATGCATAACGCCTGATGGTAACGCAAACATAAAAAGATATGAGCTGTTCACAAAGCGTTCTATGTTACCTACAGTGAATAAACACAATTATCAGTAACTATGTGCGCGGCCTCACTATGCTTTAAGAATTTAAGTGGTGTACATGATCATAGTTAATCAGACAATTAAGGATATACCGACTTGCTCACTATTACAACATGCATTAACTGTTGTAGTTGTTGATTGAAATGAATATAAATTAAACCATGACACATTTTTTTTTGTTTAACTACCACATATAACATACAACTACTACCTCAACTACCACATATAACATACAACTACTACCTCAACTACCACATAGTATATACAACTACCTAAACCACCATATATTACATACAGATACTACCTCAACTACCACATACAACATACAACTACTACCTCAACTACAACATATGAAATACTACTACTACCTCAACTACCACATATAACATACAACTACTACCTCAACTACCACTAATCCCGTCTCTGTGGTGAGCGGTGGCTGTCCTCTGTGCTGACATCTCTCCCTAGCCCATGTGGAGGGCCTTGTCAGCCTGGTCACTCCACAATACACGTTGCTCTGTTTACCCCTTTCAAGAAAGTTCAACACAACAACACCACTTGGCTCCTCATAATCACAAAGCTTCTATCTTGGACTCTATCTTGGAATCCGAGCCGAGCCTCGGTCCACCCTCACAGCCCTCATCCTGGCAGCTAAGCATGCCAAGAGGAACAACACTAAACACTAGCCTCTGTCTGCTACCAGGCTGACCCAATGACAAGCAGACTAGTCCTGAAGCTGTAAGCTATTATTAAAGATGGACCTGAGCAGAGTTTAGTTCATGGAATCACTGGTTATGGTAATGACTCTGGTTTGACACTAGAGGGAAGCGCTGACTTGGTTTGTGGACATGCACACATACTGCTATGACTGGAATCTCCAGAGACTCTTATGAGAACATCAGCCCTACATTTCCACTAGCATTTAGTCCCTCAAGAGACACTGCTGAAAGAGGACATCATTTGAATCACTACAGTTCACTGATAACAGAATATGTTTAATGTACCACATATTTTAGTGATGTGGGTTTGGTCTCATAGACAACCATGATAAATGTGTTCCCACCACTCTGTCTGCTAGAGTTCCTACGTCTCCCTGAGAGATACTGAATGTCTTTTGAGACATATTTGATACTTTTAGATGTTTCTAAGAGCAGAAACCTGGACATCCCCCTGAAGTAGTATTTTATGAAGTGACATGAAGTCAGTCTGACACACATGGGTAATTTAGTCATCCAGAGACACCATAGCTTTAATTCAACAGAGGTTTTAAGTAGTTTCCCCATTCTGAATAAAGGATTGTTTTTAATATGTATGTATGTATGTTTAATATATATGTATGTATGTATGTATGTATGTATGTATGTATGTATGTATGTATGTATAATATGTATGTATGCATGTTTGTCACGGATTGAGTTTGGACACAAATGCAGCACACGGGACACCAAGGACAGTTTGTAATATTTAATGTCAATGATCACACAGACAAACCAGACGGGGACAGACAGAGAGGTAGTCGGGGACAGGCAGACGATCAGGAGCCGGGTAGGACAGACGAACCAGACAGGGACAGACAGAGAGGTAGTCGGGGACAGGCAGAAGATCGGGGAACAGTCGAGGCAGGCAGGTCCGGGGCAGGCAGGGTCGGTAACAGGAATCGGTCTGGGAAGTAAACACTGGAGAGTCTGCATAATCAGGAACAATCTGGTGAAGAGTGAGTGTGTGGAGGTGGGCTTAAATAGAATTATTAAATAGGTTGATTGAGATGCGCTGCAGGTGAAGGGTGAGAATTACCACGGGCTGATGCTGCCCTCTGGTGGAGGCAGGGTGAATAGCGATTGTGACAATGTATGTACAATGTATGTATAATAGGTATGTATGTATGTATGTATGTATGTATGTATTTATGTATGTATGTATGTGTGTATGATTTGTATGTGCGTACAGTATGTATAATATGCATGAATGTATAATGTGTGTATAATATCTATGTATGTATGTATGTATAATATGTAGGTATGTATGTATATATACAATGTATGTATAATATGTATGTATGTATAATATGTATGCATGTATCTATAATATGTATGTATATTATATATGTATAATATGTATGTATAATATGTATGCATGTATGTATAATATGTATGTATATTATGTATGTATGATATGCGTGTTAAGACCGTGAGTTTGATCCTCTGCCCGTTAGATTAGTCAGGTCCCAGGTCTGTTATCAACCGGCCTGTTGAAGGCTCTCTCTAAACTGTTTTAATGTGTCACTTCCTGACTTTCTAACTTGGTACATGGATCTATTCTGATGTGTAGGGCTGAGGGTTTCATTTGAATGGTCCTGTATAGCATGTTGAGACTGTTAATGTCATAAAGGTTAGTATTTATGTATGTATTACTATGTGTTATTTAGTCACTAACCACTCAAAGTGAATTCACATACATCCTGCATGAATGCACTATTGTGAGTCACTTTGGACAAAGTGTCTGCTAAATGCCTGTAATGTAATGTAATGTAATGTAATGTAATGTAATGAGCAGGTAGGGTTTCCACATTTTGCTTACAGGTAGACTACGGACATTGGGATTCAAACACAGAACCTTTTGTCTAGGGATGGGCTGTTATTATTTATATAATCACATATTATGACATTTGTCTTCTAATATAATAAAACAAAAAAAACAAAAAACATATTTACACAATAACTTACTAAATAAGATAAATAAATAAATGGGAATAAAAATAGAAAAGGTGAAGAAAAGTGACTTGAGTGAGTGGTGGTGAGCTGGTTTGCTTATTAAATAATTTGGATTCCATTAATGATTGATATCATTATATAATTGTATATGATCAATATATTATAATGATGACATTTAATGTCTCATATAATAAACATAATAAATAAAACAACCGTAAAGAAGCCATTGCATGGTGGTGCATACAGGTGGGTCAGGTCTGGAAACAAACATGTCCAAACTGATCGTGAAAATATACAAAGACAGTGGAGTGGGTGTGGAGTGGGTGGGGGGAGGGTCTTCAGAGGGGGAGGCGGGCCTCGTTGACGAGGCTGGAGGCCGTGGGGAAGAAGCTGTGTTGGTGTACAGTTCTTGACCTGATGGCCCGCAGCCTCCTGCCGGAGGGGAGCGGAGCAGAGAGACTGAGGCCTGGGTGAGAGGGGTCGGCCCTAATCTTCCTGGCCCGCTTCAGGGCCCTGGAGTCATGCAGGGTCTGGAGGGAAGGCAGGTGGCAGCCGATCACTCTCTCCGCAGAGCGTATGACACGCCGCAGGTTGGACTTTTGCAGTGGCAGCGGGAAACCAGGTGGTGATGGAGAAGGTGAGGATGGACTCAATGATGGAGGTGTTGAATTTCTTTAGCCTCTGCTGGGCCTTCTTGGTCAGGGAGCTGATGTTCAGATCCCACTTGAGGTCCCGGGAGATGATGGTGCCCAGGAAGCGGAAGGAGTCCACGGGGAGGGGGGCTGGGCTATTTCTGAAGTCTACAACCATCTCCACTGTTTTTAGAGCGTTGAGCTCCAGGTTGTTACCACCGCACTAGGTCAGCAGTCTGTCGATCTCCCTCCTATAGGCAGACTCGTCACCCCCAGAGATGAGTCCGTTGAGGGCGGTGTCGTCTGCAAACTTCAGGAGCTTGACAGACTCGTGGCTGGAGGTGCAGTTGGTCCTGGGATCGGTCCTGGGTCCTCTTCTCTTCTCCCTCTACACAACGTCCCTTGGTCCTATTATCCACTCCCATGACTTTTCCTACCACTGCTATGCTGACGACACCCAACTGGTCTTGTCGTTTCCACCCTCGCACACTTAAGTGGAAACACGCATTGCCGTGTGCTTAGCAGACATCTCAAATTGGATGTCGATGCACCACCTAAATCTCAACCTGGACAAGACTGAGCTCGTGTTCTTCCCGGAAAAGGGCTGTCCGCACCGAGACCTGGCTGTCACCATTGATGATGCTGTGGTGACACCTACTCGGACCGCAAGGAAACAACTGTCTGTGACACGCTCCTGCAGATTCCTCCTCTACAACATCAGGAGCATTCGGCCTTTTCTCACTGAAAAAGCTGCACAGGTGCTCATCCAGGCTCTTGTCATCTCCCGGCTGGACTACTGCAACTCCCTCCTTGCTGGCACCCCGGCATTTGCCATCAGGCCCCTGGAGCTCATTCAGAAAGCTGCAGCTCGCCTGGTGTTCAACCGCCCCAAATACTCCCACACCTCTACCATCCTTAGGACTCTACACTGGCTACCTGTAGCTGCTCGCATCCAGTTCAAGACCTTGGTGCTAGCCTACAAGGCAGTAAAAGGTACTGCTCCATCCTACCGCCAGGCAATGGTCAAGGCCTACATCCTAGCCCGTCCACTTCGCTTGGCTTCTTCGGGCCGTCTGCTTGCCCCCTCACTTAGGGGCCCGTGTGGCCGATCTACGAGGTCACGGCTCTTCTCCGTCCGGGCTCCAATTCTGTGGAACAAACTCCCCACGGAGGTCACGACTGCAGAGTCACTCCCCATCTTCCGCTGTAGGCTGAAAACCCATCTCTTCAGGACACACTTCCCGGATCCTTCCTCGTAGCGCTAAGTCAATTAAGTCAGTCAAAAGTAGATTACATATTGTAGATATTGTTCCAGATATTGTTGCATATTGTTTGCCAACTTATTGTACTTTTTACACTTTTGCCTGAATTATTGTACTTCTACCTGAGCACTGGTTCAGTTATTGGAGACTTGTTAGAAATTAAATGCACTTTTGACTTCTGGTGACGAGTTGTTCTCTTACCTTCTTTTAAAATAAAATAAAAGTGTCTGCTAAATGACTGTAATGTAATGTAATGTAATGTAATGTAATGTAATGTGTACAGGGAGAAGAGTAGGGGAGAACGAACGCAGCCTTGTGGGGAGCCTGTGTTCCACTCCTTCTGTATTATAATGTTTCTACTGTTATAGTAGCTTATAGTAGGTTACTGTTGTAGGTTTTATTGTAGGTTATAGTAGGTTACTGTTGTAGGTTTTATAGTAGGTTTTATAGTAGGTTTTATAGTAGGTTATAGTAGGTTTTATAGTAGGTTTTATAGTAGGTTTTCTACTGTACTGCACACCACTGTGCTCTAATTCAGGGTTGTCTGTGCTAAGTGTGTGGACCTGGTATCTGTCTGTGTGTTCTCCTGGTATCTGTGTGTGTGTTCACCTGGTATCTGTCTGTGTGTTCACCTGGTATCTGTCTGTGTGTTCACCTGGTATCTGTCTGTGTGTTCACCTGGTATCTGTCTGTGTGTTCACCTGGTATCTGTTTGTGTGTTCACCTGGTATCTGTCTGTGTGTTCACCTGGTATTGGACTGTGTTTAGGTGTGTTCACCTGGTATTGGACTGTGTTTAGGTGTGTTCACCTGGTATTGGACTGTGTTTAGGTGTGTTCACCTGGTATTGGACTGTGTTTAGGTGTGATCACCTGGTATTGGACAGTGTTTAGGTGTGTTCACCTGGTATTGGACTGTGTTTAGGTGTGATCACCTGGTATTGGACTGTGTTTAGGTGTGTTCACCTGGTATTGGACTGTGTTTAGGTGTGTTCACCTTGTATTGGACTGTGTTTAGGTGTGTTCACCTGGTATTGGACTGTGTTTAGGTGTGTTCACCTGGTATTGGACTGTGTTTAGGTGTGTTCACCTGGTATTGGACTGTGTTTAGGTGTGATCACCTGGTATTGGACTGTGTTTAGGTGTGATCACCTGGTATCTGTCGGTGAGGTTCCCCTCGGCTCCCTCAGGGTCTTGTGCTCCTTCCTCTGTGGCCTCAGGGTGGAGGGGGAGAGAGGGGCGGGACCACCACGGAGGATGGCGGTTGCATCACACAAACATTAAAAATATTAAAATTGTTATAACCCATAGGCCCCGTGCCCCCCTCCCCCAACCCCCCCCCCCCCACACACACACAGGGAAGGAAGTTAGGTTCCCGGGAAAATCAGGTGGGTCACCTGTGTTTAGGTGTGTTCACCTGGTATCTGTCGGTGAGGTTTTCCCTCGGCTCCCTCAGGGGGAGAGAGGGGCGGGACCACCATGGAGGATGGCGGTTGTATCGCACAAACATTAAACAGAAATATTACACACACACACACACACACACACACACACACACACACACACACACACACACACACACACACAGGGAAGGAAGTCAGGTTCCCGGGAAAACCTTTAGTTAGATCGAGTTAGATGATTTGAGCTGACAACTCGAACCACGTAGGGGAGTTATAGCTTCCACAGTTGATATGTCTTTCAAAGTCGTATAGTAAGTTTGCTTGTCAGTTCACACAACTGGCTGTCTTGTAAATCGGGCAACTTGGAGAGTCGTTGTGGTGTGCACACTACTCGACTGGATGGCTACAGGGGGTCACACACTACATCCTCTGTCCCCAGGGGATATCCCCCACGAGTCCATCTGGTCTCCAAACTAGATTTTCTCACAAAAACACGGGAAATAACGTGACACCACGCGCAAAAAAGGATGTTTTTGTCTGTCAACATCCGTTGTCCAAAGGAAAGAAGTTGTGCAAGTAGTTTGAAAGTAGTCTGAAAACCATGGGAGACCGAGCCTTCTGCTCCGCTGCTCCGAGACTGTGGAATGCCCTCCCAAACCAGCTGAGGACACCACAGACTGTGGATGTTTTTAAAAAAGGCCTAAAAACACACCTTTTTAGAATAGCTTTTCACTAGATTTGAAACTAGACGTCGCTGCTTTTATTCTGTTTTATTTAAACCATTTTTACTCTGTAGCACTTTGAGTTTTGCCCATGCAAATTAAAAGTGCATTATAAATATAATTTATTATTATTATTATTATTATTTTTTCTGAAAAAACAGAAAGTAAAAAGTAAGCGCACCATGACAACAACAAAAACAACAACAACAGGCTAGCTACAGCACATGTGCTCCTTCGGACAAAAAAACCTCGACCACAAAATGTTCACAAAATGAACGATACTGAGGCATACTCTTACCTTCTCCGTAATCGATAACCCATAACCATCTATCCATAGGGAGTGATGGACATCCTTAAGGGAGACGTCAGACTCTGAGGTAGCCAGTGGCTGAACAGAGGGGTTTGAGGGGTGTTGGAGGGTAACTGGTCCTGATGAGGGTCCGTCCCCTGGTGGGGGTTTGGGTGGTGCTTCAGGAACTGAGCCACGTAGCTCATGATGGACTTCTCGTCTGGCTTGTCCATGCCCACAAAAACAACAACATGTTAGGGTTAAAGGGCAGGGTTATGGTTAAAGGGAAGGGTTAGTGTGCTCCATTCCCAGCCCAAAATTTTGGGTTCAATCCCACCCCCTTCGATATTTACCTGGAAGTCATCCAATAGAGCAAAAATGACTAAACCCATTGGTCATTAATGATGTGTGTCTAACATAAAACTAACAATATATTTACTGTATAAATATATATTTTTATATATTTATAAAAGCATCTGCTAATGATCGGAGAGTAAAAATAGAAAATAATGCAAGATTGCCATTAAAGGTAAAAGTAAAACCCTATTTTACCAGGAGGACATCTGCGGGTTTCAAAAGAAAGTGATCTCTGACACGTTGTCCTAGACAGGACTGTTTTCACCTGGAAAAAAGAGATTTTGGGGTTTACTAAAACACAATCAATGTTTTATGGATTCCAATCATCCCTTTTCTCTTCCCAATCCCTCATACCAACTATATCAAAGACACAAAGACACCTTTCACCCCAACCGGGTAGCTACACCGGTCCAATGAGTTAGGCCACCAAACATACTGATGTCTTCCAAGGTTTATTTCTCTCCTCCTCTCTCTCTCTCTCCGAAGACACCGTCTAAACTACAAAAGTAAACAACATATTCATTCAAAGTTTACACGAGGCGAAATCAGTCTTCAATATTAACAGATTAATAACAAATGAAGCACATTTACCGTGTGCGCCTCTTAACCTTATGTAGTCTATTTGACGGCGGACATTAAACGCGCACTCTCCTCCGCCACCATGTTGCTTCTGACCCACAATGCAACGCCTTTGACCCAACTGGGGTCATGTGACTTCATTTGTATTAAATGAACATATATAAACTTTCAGTTCCCTAGAGATTATTAACGTTATATTATTGAACAATCATTTTCTAACTTTATAAAATACAATAATGTGAACAGATAAGCAAACACAGAAATTAATATTTAAACATACATGTCTTTCAGACCGTTACACAGATACTGCATCAACTACAACATATTATATAAAACTATACAACTACCTCAACTACCACATATTATATACAACTACTACCTCAACTACCACATATTACATACAACTACTACCTCAACTATCACATATTACATACAACTACTACCTCAACTACCACATATTATATACAACTACTACCTCAACTACTACATCATTGACTAACAGTTTTGGATTCACTCTTTGTAGCAATGGCTTGTAATAAAACAATGGTTTGACACAAGAGGGCACCACTGAGCCGGTATGTAGAAACACATATACACACACACACACACACACACACACACACACACACACACACACACACACACACACACACACACACACACACACACACACACACACACACACACACACACACACACACACACACACACACACACACACACACACACACACACACACACACACACACACACACACACACTACTTTCACTGTAATCTCCAGAGACTCTTCTGAAAACCTCCACTGACTTCCTGTCCCTCTAGAGACCCAGGTGGGCGTCAGCTAAAACTGGAGATCATTTGAATAGCTACGGTTCACTGCTCACAGAATACGGTTAATGAACCACATCTTTAAGAGATGATGTCGGTTTGGTCTTTGACTAATAAACTCAACCATGATTAATATGGAACTGTTTCCACCACTCAGCATGCTAGGGATCCTCTGTCTCCGTGAGAGATACTGAATGTCTCTCCAGACGTACTTCTACACGTTTCTAAGTTGGTATGTGTGTAACAGTCAGTGTCCAGCACTGACCACTGACTGTTACTGTTACTATTACTGGAACTGACCACCTCCGGCACGAGAGGCCACGTTCTAACGTGAGAGCTCAAACCCACAGGCCCTAGCTTCATCGCTAGAACGTCTATTTAGGTGTGGGGGAGTGAGGTTTACCACTGCACAGCGCCACCTGCTGGCGTCTGTTACATGTGCAGAAACCTGGACACCCTGAACTACTGTTTGATGAAGTGACATGAAGTCAGTCTGAAACACATGGGTCATCTCAGCAGCAGTGTCTCTATGACTGACACTGGTCCACTGGATCCAGTGAACACACCTTCCAAGAAGAGCCACACAAGCAACACTTTGGTCATTCAGAGATGAGACAAACCACAGCTTTACCCTTCATTCAAACGGCTGGTCAAATATTTAATGAAGAAATAGAAGAGGTGTTATACTTGTTAGAGCGTGGACAGAAGATATACCATCAGAAATTATGAATAAATCATTGTTTTTTTTACATCTTTATTAAATGTTCAACATATGACAAACTCAAGCAAAGGGGTAACAGACCATGAAGCGTAATGCTAATGGCTCAAAGACATGTTATATTGATGGAGGTCATCAGAAGCTGCAGCTACCTTAGACAGAGAGATAGAAAGCAGACGTGTCAGAGGAGATTTGTATTCTACACTACTTCCATGCTGGAGCCTCTCTACTCTGAACACTGGTCAGGATTCAGGGTTTGAGTGACAGGCGTCTGGCCGCTCCTACTGGCCTCACAGCTCACTGAGCCCGCCTTCCTCCACTGGTCCGCAGGGAGGGTCAGGGCGCTGCTCCGGCTGTAGGTGCCATCTTTCCCCAGGACCCCCGGGCTATCCGACACCCCGGCAGACCTGCTGCTGCCCCCCACCTTCCAGCCAAGCTTCCAGTCTGAGGGGAAGCCCCCAGTGGCCAAACACAGCAGTGCAGCCCTGCCCTGCTCCAGCTCCACTCTGGAGGGAGGAAGGAGGCTCAGCGTGGGCTGAACCACTCCCACTGGAAGAGAGAGAGAGAGAGGAGACAAGTGGACAACTGGCTCCCTTAACATGGCCGCTCATAGGGAGCACAGAGGACTGGAAGATTCATCAACGGTTGTAGTTGTTGATTGAAATGTGGAAACTAATATAAATGAAACCATGACACATTTAAATGTTAGAAACATTTTAATGTGTCATGTATTTATTCCTAAATCTTAAATCCTCTTTATTGGTCTCATACATGTACACACACAGTGAAATGTGTTCATTTAACCCATCCTAG
The DNA here is from genome assembly GCA_027704905.1 of Muraenolepis orangiensis. Taxonomy (NCBI): domain Eukaryota; kingdom Metazoa; phylum Chordata; class Actinopteri; order Gadiformes; family Muraenolepididae; genus Muraenolepis; species Muraenolepis orangiensis. Next base: position 15,737 of record JANIIK010000730.1, read on the forward strand.
TATTAGAAGCTGTGGTCTTGCACAAGGGCACTTCGACAGTGACCAGGTGTTTCGGGGACTTGAACCGGAGACCTTCCGGTTCCCAAGTACCAAAAGACAGAGCTATCCTGTCACCAATTTAATTTATATAAATTTCCACATTAATATAAATGAATACATGAGACACATTGTAATGTTTCTACAGCTGTCAGGTGGCAGAACTTCTTCAGATTCGTTTCTCACTTCCCTTTTCTTATATTTAATTCAACGTTCGGCCAAAACACAACAGAATCATTTACTAACAATTTAATGGGAACTATTGAGCACAGAAATACATTTGCAAATTAAATGTTCTATTCATTCAATTACGACTTTTAAGAACTCTAAACTGAACTTGAAGGATACTTGTTAGCCCATTTCATGAAGTAAATCAATGATATGCTTAATAAATGATGAATGTTCATCATAATTAAATCATTACAAAAACAATGTAAATAATAACATTAAGTGACTGAACTCCAATCAACAATATGTGTCTACTGCCCTTAACAACCAAACATTTAGAAGTTTAAAAGTTTAGAATATAAATTAAAATAATTAGTTATTCAGACCTATATCGATATAAACTTAATGTTTAGGGAGTTATATCAGATAAAGAAAAGTGTCCTTGTACTTACAGTCAACGGTGAGTTTGGTGCCTCCACCAAAAGTCCTCCACAGTGATACATCCTCAATAAGAGTCTGTACAAAAACCTCCCTCCCATTGAAGACACATCTCACTGACACATAGACACTAACTTATCACAGGAAACTATGAAGGAATTCACATTTGATCAACTCAAGCCCTGGTTAGTCCCTTTTATCAAGTGTTTGAAGGTATAGATTGTAATTATTCTGCATGTATTATTATAAAAATATTTTAAAGACATTTGATTATCCCATTATCTCAAGTGCACTCACCTAACTTAATTAAGATGAAAGTGAAATATAGATAAATGAATTACAAAGATAATACTACTATACATTATTAACTAGCACATTTGTATTTTTTTAAAGAAGTAGAACATTTAAGAATGTCAAACAAACCAAGAAAAACATGAATTGGATAAAAGTCACGTATGATGAATTCTGATTGTTTGCAGCTAAATCCACATCGTATTCCATAAAGTGTGAATGTAGAAGAGATACAGAGGTCCTCCCAGAATGTATGCATTCACCCTAACCACCAGTGAGATGAGTGGAAACAGGTGGTTCACTCTCACCCCCAGTGTGATGAGTGGAAACAGGTGGTTCACTCTCACCCCCAGTGAGATGAGTGGAAACAGGTGGTTCACTCTCACCCCCAGTGTGATGAGTTGAAACAGGTGGTTCACTCTCACCCCCAGTGTGATGAGTGGAAACAGGTGGTTCACTCTCACCCCCAGTGTGATGAGTGGAAACAGGTGGTTCACTCTCACCCCCAGTGTGATGAGTGGAAACAGGTCATTTCCATACAGAGGAAGCTTTGCATGCTGAGCTGAAACTGGGCTTCTGAGAGGGTTTAAAAGTCCTCTCAGTTCAACACTGCAGGACTCTGAGCTGTCACTCAACCCCCCAGAAACCGTGGCAACCATGAACCACCTCACCATCCTTTTCTGGACAGTGGTCTGTGGATCCTTAACAGGTGGGTTCATTCCTCTCCATCCACATGTGGACCACCCGTCTGTGTTTGCTTGTGTTTTCTGTTGGATGACTCCATGTTATGTTTGTTTGTTTTCTATAGGAACCAGCAGTCAGGTGACTGTGACCCAGCCACCAGTAGTGACTTTTACTGCAGGATCCAGAGTCACTCTGACCTGTAAAACCAACCCAGCGGTTTATAGCGATAGTAATGGTGATCGCATATTCTGGTACCAACAGAAACCCGGTGAAGCCCCCAAGCTCATCATGAAATTGAAAAGCCAACTTGTATCACCAACACCAGCTCGGTTTAGTGGCAGTGGAAGCAGCACTGACTTCTCACTGACCATCAACGGAGCCCAGCCTGAAGACGCAGCAGTTTATCACTGTCAGAGTGCCCACGTCCTTAACAGTGTTTATGTGTTCACACAGTGATTGAGAGCCGTACATAAACCTCCCTCAGTCAGACTGTGTAGTCACTGAGTCGTTACAGCAGGAACCTGCTGCAGCTGCTGAGGGGGAAGAGACTCTGACACAGAGCACTGAGCACAGAGCTGCTCTAACCAGGGGCCTCAACCAAGAACCAGCTTTATACTGCTCTACACTATGAAATATACAGATACTACCTCAACTACCACATGTTATATACTACTACTACCTCAACTACCACATGTTATATACTACTACTACCTCAACTACCACATGTTATATACTACTACTACCTCAACTACCACATGTTATATACTACTACTAACTCAACTACCACATGTTATATACTACTACTACCTCAACTACCACATGTTATATACTACTACTAACCTCAACTACCACATGTTATATACTACTACTACCTCAACTACCACATGTTATATACTACTACTACCTCAACTACCACATGTTATATACTACTACTACCTCAACTACCACATGTTATATACTACTACTACCTCAACTACCACATGTTATATACTACTACTACCTCAACTACCACATGTTATATACTACTACTACCTCAACTACCACATGTTATATACTACTACTACCTCAACTACCACATGTTATATACTACTACTACCTCAACTACCACATGTTATATACTACTACTACCTCAACTACCACATGTTATATACTACTACTACCTCAACTACCACATGTCATATACTACTACTACCTCAACTACCACATGTTATATACTACTACTACCTCAACTACCACATGTTATATACTACTACTACCTCAACTACCACATGTCATATACTACTACTACCTCAACTACCACATGTTATATACTACTACTACCTCAACTACCACATGTTATATACTACTACTACCTCAACTACCACATGTTATATACTACTACTACCTCAACTACCACATGTTATATACTACTACTAACTCAACTACCACATGTTATATACTACTACTAACTCAACTACCACATGTTATATACTACTACTACCTCAACTACCACATGTTATATACTACTACCTCAACTACCACATGTCATATACTACTACTAACTCAACTACCACACGTTATATACTACTACTACCTCAACTACCACATGTTATATACTACTACCTCAACTACCACATGTTATATACTACTACTACCTCAACTACCACATGTTATATACTACTACTAACTCAACAACCACATGTTATATACTACTACTACCTCAACTACCACATGTTATATACTACTACTACTACCTCAACTACCACATGTTATATACTACTACTACCTCAACTACCACATGTTATATACTACTACTACCTCAACTACCACATGTTATATACTACTACTACCTCAACTACCACATGTTATATACTACTACTACCTCAACTACCACATGTTATATACTACTACTACCTCAACTACCACATGTTATATACTACTACTACCTCAACTACCACATGTTATATACTACTACTACCTCAACTACCACATGTTATATACTACTACTACCTCAACTACCACATGTTATATACTACTACTACCTCAACTACCACATGTTATATACTACTACTACCTCAACTACCACATGTTATATACTACTACTACCTCAACTACCACATGTTATATACTACTACTACCTCAACTACCACATGTTATATACTACTACTACCTCAACTACCACATGTTATATACTACTACTACTACTCAACTACCACATGTTATATACTACTACTACCTCAACTACCACATGTTATATACTACTACTACCTCAACTACCACATGTTATATACTACTACTACCTCAACTACCACATGTTATATACTACTACTACCTCAACTACCACATGTTATATACTACTACTACCTCAACTACCACATGTTATATACTACTACTACCTCAACTACCACATGTTATATACTACTACTACCTCAACTACCACATGTTATATACTACTACTACCTCAACTACCACATGTTATATACTACTACTACCTCAACTACCACATGTTATATACTACTACTACCTCAACTACCACATGTTATATACTACTACTACCTCAACTACCACATGTTATATACTACTACTACCTCAACTACCACATGTTATATACTACTACTACCTCAACTACCACATGTTATATACTACTACTACCTCAACTACCACATGTTATATACTACTACTACCTCAACTACCACATGTTATATACTACTACTACCTCAACTACCACATGTTATATACTACTACTACCTCAACTACCACATGTTATATACTACTACTAACTCAACTACCACATGTTATATACTACTACTACCTCAACTACCACATGTTATATACTACTACTACCTCAACTACCACATGTTATATACTACTACCTCAACTACCACATGTTATATACTACTACTAACTCAACTACCACATGTTATATACTACTACTACCTCAACTACCACATGTTATATACTACTACCTCAACTACCACATGTTATATACTACTACTACCTCAACTACCACATGTTATATACTACTACTACCTCAACTACCACATGTTATATACTACTACTACCTCAACTACCACATGTTATATACTACTACTACTACCTCAACTACCACATGTTATATACTACTACTACCTCAACTACCACATGTTATATACTACTACTACCTCAACTACCACATGTTATATACTACTACTACCTCAACTACCACATGTTATATACTACTACTACCTCAACTACCACATGTTATATACTACTACTACCTCAACTACCACATGTTATATACTACTACTACCTCAACTACCACATGTTATATACTACTACTACCTCAACTACCACATGTTATATACTACTACTACCTCAACTACCACATGTTATATACTACTACTACCTCAACTACCACATGTTATATACTACTACTACCTCAACTACCACATGTTATATACTACTACTACCTCAACTACCACATGTTATATACTACTACTACCTCAACTACCACATGTTATATACTACTACTACCTCAACTACCACATGTTATATACTACTACTACCTCAACTACCACATGTTATATACTACTACTACCTCAACTACCACATGTTATATACTACTACTACCTCAACTACCACATGTTATATACTACTACTAACTCAACTACCACATGTTATATACTACTACTAACTCAACTACCACATGTTATATACTACTACTACCTCAACTACCACATGTTATATACTACTACTACCTCAACTACCACATGTTATATACTACTACTAACTCAACTACCACATGTTATATACTACTACTACCTCAACTACCACATGTTATATACTACTACTACCTCAACTACCACATGTTATATACTACTACTACCTCAACTACCACATGTTATATACTACTACTAACTCAACTACCACATGTTATATACTACTACTACCTCAACTACCACATGTTATATACTACTACTACCTCAACTACCACATGTTATATACTACTACTACCTCAACTACCACATTATATACTACTACTAACTCAACTACCACATGTTATATACTACTACTAACTCAACTACCACATATTATATACTACTACTACCTCAACTACCACATGTTATATACTACTACTAACTCAACTACCACATGTTATATACTACTACTACCTCAACTACCACATGTTATATACTACTACTACCTCAACTACCACATGTTATATACTACTACTACCTCAACTACCACATGTTATATACTACTACTAACTCAACTACCACATGTTATATACTACTACTACCTCAACTACCACATGTTATATACTACTACTACCTCAACTACCACATGTTATATACTACTACTACCTCAACTACCACATGTTATATACTACTACTAACTCAACTACCACATATTATATACTACTACTACCTCAACTACCACATGTTATATACTACTACTAACTCAACTACCACATGTTATATACTACTACTACCTCAACTACCACATGTTATATACTACTACTACTCAACTACCACATGTTATATACTACTACTACCTCAACTACCACATGTTATATACTACTACTAACTCAACTACCACATGTTATATACTACTACTACCTCAACTACCACATGTTATATACTACTACTACCTCAACTACCACATGTTATATACTACTACTACCTCAACTACCACATGTTATATACTACTACTAACTCAACTACCACATATTATATACTACTACTACCTCAACTACCACATATTATATACTACTACTACCTCAACTACCACATGTTATATACTACTACTACCTCAACTAACACATGTTATATACTACTACTACCTCAACTACCACATGTTATATACTACTACTACCTCAACTACCACATGTTATATACTACTACTACCTCAACTACCACATGTTATATACTACTACTACCTCAACTACCACATGTTATATACTACTACTACCTCAACTACCACATGTTATATACTACTACTACCTCAACTACCACATGTTATATACTACTACTACCTCAACTACCACATGTTATATACTACTACTACCTCAACTACCACATGTTATATACTACTACTACCTCAACTACCACATGTTATATACTACTACTACCTCAACTACCACATGTTATATACTACTACTACCTCAACTACCACATGTTATATACTACTACTACCTCAACTACCACATGTTATATACTACTACTACCTCAACTACCACATGTTATATACTACTACTAACTCAACTAACACATATTATATACTACTACTAACTCAACTAACACATATTATATACTACTACTACCTCAACTACCACATGTTATATACTACTACTACCTCAACTAACACATATTATATACTACTACTAACTCAACTAACACATATTATATACTACTACTACCTCAACTACCACATGTTATATACTACTACTACCTCAACTACCACATGTTATATACTACTACTACCTCAACTACCACATGTTATATACTACTACTACCTCAACTAACACATATTATATACTACTACTACCTCAACTACCACATGTTATATACTACTACTACCTCAACTACCACATGTTATATACTACTACTAACTCAACTAACACATATTATCTACCACTACTACCTCAACTACACCATATAATATACAAGTAGATTAGATTAGATTAGATTAGATTAGATTAGATTAGATTGTAATGTCATTGTACAGCACAGTACAGTACAGTGATAATAATGGAGCATCTAACCAGAGGGCACATGCTGCAGTAAAGCGCCTGGTGATATAATATCATTTACAGTTTAAATGTAGGTTAAAAGACAGTCTAGGTATAAATGTGATATGAGCATGATAATGGCTATATGTATAGACAGGCAAGTGAGTATTTAACAGGTAGTGATCAGTGGTATGCCCTTATTGAAAGCAGGATACATATATATAAATGTAATAAATGTATAAATGCAGCAGAGGGGGGGGGCAGCAGGGGGAGGTGCAGCAGAGGGGGGGGGGCAGCAGGGGTGGGTGCAGCAGAGGGGGGGGCAGCAGGGGGAGGTGCAGCAGCAGGGGGGGGGGCAGCAGGGGTGGGTGCAGCAGAGGGGGGGCAGCAGGGGGAGGTGCAGCAGCAGGGGGGGCAGCAGGGGGGGGTGCAGCCCTGGGGGGGGGCAGGAGGGGGGGTGCAGCAGAGGGGGGGGCAGCAGGGGGGGGGGGTGCAGCCCTGGGGGGGGGCAGGAGGGGGGGTGCAGCAGAGGGGGGGCAGCAGAGGGGGCAGGCAGCAGGGGGGGGGCAGCAGTGGGGGGGGGGGGGAAGCAGGAGGGGGGTGCAGCAGAGGGGTGGGGGCAGCAGTGAGGGGGTGCAGCAGAGGGGGGGGGCGGCAGTGGGGGGGGGCGGCAGCAGGGGGGGGGGACAGCAGAGGTGCAGCAGCAGCGGGGGGGGGACAGCAGAGGGGGGGGACAACAGTGGTGGTGGCGGCAGCAGGGGGGGGGGGGACAGCAGAGGGGGGGGGGCAGCCGGGGGGGGGCACAGCAGAGGTGCAGCATCAGGGGGGGGGGCAGCAGAGGGGGCGGTAGCATAGGGGGGGGCAGCAGGAGGGGGGGCAGCAGGGGGGGGGGGGGGGCAGCAGAGGGGGGGGCAGCAGTGGCGGGGGCAGCAGTGAGGGGGTGCAGCAGAGGCGGGTGTGGCAGCAGTGGGGGGGGCGGCAGCAGGGGGGGGGGGAAAGCAGAGGGGGGGGCAGCAGAGGCGGGGTGCAGCAGAAGGGGGGCGGCAGAGGGACAGCAGCAGGGGGGGTACAGCAGGGGGGGGCAGCAGGGGGGGTACAGCAGGGGGGGGCAGCAGGGGGGGTACAGCAGGGGGGGGCAGCAGAGGGGGGGCAGCAGAGGGGGGGGTGTGGGGTCTGTCTTCGTGGTCCAGAGGTCAGGGAGATGACAGCTGAGGGGAAGAAGCTGTTCCTAAGCCTGCTTGACTTGGAACAAAGGTTTCTATAGCGCCTCCCGGAGGGGAGGAGGGCAAACAGTCCATGCTTGGGGTGAGAGGGGTCATCCACTATTTTTTGTGCCTTCCTCAGACACCGTTTGTGGTGGTTCATTTATTGCAGGGAGGGGTAGTCTCCTCCCTGTAGGCTGCCTCATCGTTGTTTTTGATGAGGCCCACCACCGTTGTGTCGTCGGCAAACTTGATGATGGTGACTACCTCCACTACCACATATGATATACACAAGTACTACCTTAACTAACACATACTATATAAAACTACTATGTCAACTCCCACAAAGTATACACACAACTACTACCTCAACTACCACATATTACAACTACTACCTCAACTACCACATATTACATACAACTACCACCTCCCCGCCTCTGCAACCAAGCCCCTCCAACGCATCCAGAACGCAGCAGCACGCCTGGTATTCAACCTACCGAAATTCTCCCACGTGACCCCTCTCTTCCGCGAACTCCACTGGCTTCCGGTAAATGCTCGCATCAAATTCAAGATTCTGGTGCTGACCTTTAGGGCAGTCAATGGAACTGCCCCAGCCTACCTCCAGGCGTTGGTCAAACCCTACATCCCAGCCAGAGCGCTCCGCTCAACTTCTGCCAGGCGACTTGTTCGACCTTCACTAAGGTCAACCAAACATCGCTCGTCCAAAACCCAGCTCTTCACGGCTCTGGCCCCACAGTGGTGGAATGAACTCCCGTCTCATGTCAGGACGGCAGAGTCCCTCGCCAGCTTCCGCAAGAGACTCAAGACCCACCTGTTCAGAGTCCACCTGGACTCTCCTTTGTGAAACCCCTAAACTTGCTTAAGTCCTGACATTAGTAGCTCTTAGCATGTTGTATATGTTAGCAAGTGTATGTCCTTAATGTTGTTAACACGCTCTTATCACAGCTACTTAAGCAGGTGACCTAGCAGTACGAAATTGTGTTATTCATCTTGTCAATAGGAATACTTGTGAACTGCTGTATTTATATGTTTGCGTACCCCAGTGTTATGCTATTGTCTGCTTCAACTAATGTACACCTTGTAAGTCGCTTTGGATAAAAGCGTCTGCCAAATGCCCTAAATGTAAATGTAAATGTAAATGTACCACCTCAACTACAATGTATTACATACAACTTATACCTCAACTACATCATATTAAATACAAATACTACCTCAACTTTAATGTATTACATACAACTAGTACCTCAACCTGACCTTACTTACATACAACTAGTACCTCAACTTGACCCTACTGACATACATCTAGTACCTAAACTTGACCTTACTAACATACAACTAGTACCTCAACCTGACCTTACTTACATACAACTAGTACCTCAGCTTGACCTTACTGACATACAACTGCTGCCTACAAATCAAAGATGTCTGTCGTGTTAATGAATAGCCGTGAGTCTCTAACTGAATCTAGAATGTGGATCTTTATTAAGGTGATTTACTTTTTAACATGCTCTCAGGTGTTCCCCTACCCCCCCCCCCCCCCCCATGACATCATAACAAGTCGCCTGTAGTCTTTGTAGTATTGCACACCTAACAGTACAATAACACCACAATGTTGAGTCTTAAGACCTGTTCATCAGTGGTCACTGCTTGTAGGGCTCCAGAGTGGTAGGGTTAGGTGGTCATGTGACACTCTCCCCTTAGAGGCCCTCACCTTGAATACAATCTAGCTATGCATTAGACTGAAATCTTCTTATCGTGATATAAACTCATCAAATACAATGATTTGATCAAAATACATCACTTTATATCACATGGATACTAATGTCAAGTCAAGTCAAGTCAAGTCAAGTTTATTGTCACTTCACAGTTTACAGTTTAGTATAAAGCAGTGATGTGAAATTCTTGTGTGCAATACCCGACGACAGACAGCAGTTATAGAATAAGATAAAATAAAAATAGATAAAAATAGATAAAAAATAGAATAAAAAATAGAATAAAAAATAGAATAAGGAATATAAAATAAAAATAAAAAATGCAATTTATAAAATGCAAAAATCAGCACAGAAAAGAGCAATATATATATATAAATCAATGTAATAAAATATACATTGTTATATGTTATACGCCCTTGTTCAGCAGCCTGATGGCCTGACTGTGGAAGCTATCTCTAAGCCTATTTGTACGACACTTGATACTGCGGTATCGCCTGCCTGACGGTAATAGTGAGTAAAGTTCGTGGCTGGGGTGGGCAATGTCTTTTATAATTATTTTGGCCTTGGCCACGCACCGCTGGTTGTAAATGTCCAGGAGGGAGGGGAGCTCACCTCCAACGATATACTGGGCCGTCCGCACCACCCTTTGAAGCGCTCTGCGCTCGAGTGCCGTGCAGTTCCCGTACCAGGCGGTGATACACCCTGTCAGAACACTCTCGATGGTGCCGTTGTAGAATGTTCTCAGGATGCGGGGGCCCATGCTGAATTTCTTCAGACGCCTGAGAAAATACAGGCGTTGTTGGGCCTTTTTCACCACGTGTGTGGTGTGCGTGGACCATGTGAGGTCCTCGGAGATGTGCACGCCGAGGAACTTGAAGCTGCTGACCCTCTCTACTGCAACGCCGTCGATGGAGATAGGGCTGTGCTCTCCCCTCTGCCTCCTGAAGTCCACGATCAGCTCCTTGGTCTTCTTGACGTTGAGGGCGAGGCTGTTCTCCTGGCACCACTGCTCCAGCGATCCGACCTCCTCCCTGTAGGCTGTCTCGTCGTCGCCGGCGATCAGGCCCATCACTGTCGTGTCGTCAGCAAACTTGACGATGACGTTGGAGCTGTGCATAGCCATGCAGTCGTGGGTGTAGAGGGAGTAGAGGAGAGGGCTCAGCACGCATCCCTGGGGGGCTCCCGTGTTGAGGGTCAGTGGCTCTGATGTGGTGCTGCCCATCCTCACCACCTGGCGGCGGTCCGACAGGAGGTTCAGTATCCAGCTGCACATGGATGGGGGTACGCCTAGACCTCTCAGCTTGGTGTCGAGCTTGGCAGGAACTATTGTGTTGAATGCTGAGCTGTAGTCCACAAACAGCATTCGCACATAACAGTTCTTCCCCTCCAAGTGGGAAAGGGCAGTGTGGAGGGCCATGGCAATTGCGTCGTCCGTGGATCTATTTTGACGATATGCAAATTGCCACGGGCTGCCGTTTACGTCGAACCGAGCAAAAAATGTATTTAGCTCTCCTGGGAGGGAGGTAGAGGAGTTCTCTACACAACTGGTTCTCCCTCTGAAGTTCGTTATATTCTGCAGCCCCTGCCACATACCCCTCGCATCGTGTTTCTTGAATTTATCTTCCACTCTGTCCTTATACTCCCGCTTGGCAGTGACGATGGTCTTACGGAGGTCGTAACGGGCTCTCGTATATTCCTCCGTATTCCCGGAACCAAAGGCGGCGTTACGCGCATGTAGGGCAGCGCGAACATCGCCGTTAATCCACGGTTTCTGGTTGGGATATATCCGAACCGACTTGGTCGGAACAACGTCATCTATGCACTTCTTGATGAACCCGGTGACCGACGACGCGTACTCGTTGATGTTATTGTCCGAGGCAACGCGGAACATGTGCCAGTCAGCGTGATCAAAACAATCCTGCAGCGTAGAATCTGATTGGTCCGACCAGCATTGGACCTCCCTCACAGCGATCGGTTGCTGCTTCAGTCTCTGCCTATAGGCGGGGAGCAGCTGGATAGAGCGGTGATCTGATTTGCCGAACGGTGGGCGGAGGAGGGCCTTGTAGCCATCACGGAAGGGAGTGTAGCAGTGGTCGAGGATCCGCTCGCCCCGTGTGTTGCTCTTTATGTGTTGGTAGAACTTCGGGAGAACCTTCTTCAGGTTCGCCTTGTTGAAGTCCCCCGCTACGATGAGAGCAGCCTCGGGGTGGGCCGACTCCTGTTCGCTGATAGCCCCGTACAGTTCCTTCAGCGCTGTGTCCGTGTTGGCTTGTGGGGGAATGTAAACAGCGGTCACGGTTACCGCTGTAAACTCCCGAGGTAGCCAGTATGGACGGCACATAAGCATCAGGTACTCCAGGTCCGGGGAACAGAAAGACTTGAGGGGATGTACATGACTTTGGTTGCACCAAGATCTGTTTATCATGAGACATACCCCCCCTCCGCGATCTTTACCGGAGAGAGCCTTTGTTCTGTCCGCCCGGTGTACGGAAAATCCCGTCGGCTCGATAGCTGCGTCGGTAACCCCCTCCGACATCCATGTCTCCGTAAGGCAGATAATGCAATTGTCCCTAGTTTCCCGGTGGAATTGAATACGAGCCTGTAGTTCGCTTAACTTATTGTCCAGAGACTGTACATTAGCCAGTAGAATGGTGGGTAGTGGGGGGCGATCGGATCGACATCTCAGCCTGACTAGCACGCCGGCTCGCTTCCCTCGCTTCCTCCGGCGACGCTTGCGCGTAATCGTGCCCAAAATGGACGGAGATAATCCAGCTGTGACTTCGGGCGGGACGTCCGAGTCGAAAGAGTGGAAAAACTCCGGTAGGCGGCGAGCGACTGTCGATCTGATCTCCCAAAGTGTGCAGAAGTTATAAGTGAACTTGCTGCTAACATCCTGAACTAAAAAAGTTGCAATAAAAATAATAAATAACAAAAAACTGCGTCGTCGTGCGGGAGCTCGCGACACGGCAGCCATCTCGTACGGCGCCATACTCCATACTCCAATTTGAACACATGAACACATGAATAGAAACCAATGTGTATACACTAGCCCTGTTTCAAACTCTATGACTAGAGTTAGAAACAAAGTAAGACTTTTGGTTGTATATACATTCATTATTTTCACATTCATATATATGTTTTATTAGTATTTCATTTTGGAGAACCTGACGCATTTCAGAATATATTTATAACCAAGATATGAATTTTCCTTTCCACAATCCTGCACTCATTCAACCTTATCTCTCTCACTTTTATATCTCTCTAAGCAGGTGGACGTCCGCCCACATGCCCGCTATTTAGCATGACTTTTGAGTACTTTTGAGTACGCCAAGAGTTAAGTATGCTAGCTGTCAGGCATCACACACACACACACAGCAAGGGGAGGTCGTCCACAGCCTTGCTAGCAGTGTTGGCCTTTCTTATTAATGGTGAGAGTTATGGCTCTGTCATATTATGTATCATATTACACAGAATATGGCTCATATTCTTGGGCTCTATTCTGTGTTTATCCTCCTGTATTTTCTCCCCTCTCTGCTCAAAAAGTGCTCTAGACTAATGTTCTACTGTAGACGGTCTTACATTGGTTCAAAAGGCTCATCATCCACTTCTTATTCCACAATCATCTGCCGGTTCATTCCTGACACAACAGGAAAATCCAAGACTGTTGGTCTGCCACAGGGAGCTCAGATATTGGTGCTGATCTCAGCCTGTACATCCAGAAACCTGGAGAAGCTCCCAAACCTCTGATATACACTGTAGTCAACTACTACCTCAACTACCACATGTTATATATAACTACCTAAACCACCATATATTACATACAGATACTACCTCAACTACCACATAGTATATACAACTACCTGAACTACAATATATTACATACAACAACTACCTCAAATACCACATATGACATACAACAACTACCTCAACTACTGCATATAACATACAACTACTACCTCAACTACCACATATAACATACAACAACTACCTCAACTATCACATATTACATACAACAACTACCTCAACTACTGCATATAACATACAACTACTACCTCAACTACTGCATATAACATACAACTACTACCTCAACTACCACATATAACATACAACTACTACCTCAACTACCACATATAACATACAACTACTACCTCAACTACCACTAACCCCGTCTCTGTGGTGAGCGGTGGCTGTCCTCTGTGCTACATCTCTCCCAGCCCATGTGGAGGGCCTTGTCAGCCTGGTCACTCCACAATACACTTTGCTCTGTTTACCCCCTTCAAGAAAGTTCAACACAACAACACCACTTGGCTCCTCATAATCACAAAGCTTCTATCTTGGACTCTATCTTGGAATCCAAGATAGCCCTCATCCTGGCAGCTAAGCATGCCAAGAGGAACAACACTAAACACTAGCCTCTGTCTGCTACCAGGCTGACCCAATGACAAGCAGACTAGTCCTGAAGCTGTAAGCTATTATTAAAGATGGACCTGAGCAGAGTTTAGTTCATGGAATCACTGTTTATGGTAATGACTCTGGTTTGACACTAGAGGGAAGCGCTGACTTGGCTTGTGGACATGCACACATACTGCTATGACTGGAATCTCCAGAGACTCTTATGAGATCATCAGCCCTACATTTCCACTAGCATTTAGTCCCTCAAGAGACACAGCTGCACATCTGCTGAAAGAGGACATCATTTGAATCACTACAGTTTACTGCTAACAGAATATGTTTCGTATACAACATATTTTAGTGAGGTCAGTTTGGCCTTTGACTCATAGACAACCATGATAAATATGTTCCCACCACTCTGCCTCCTAGAGTTCCTACGTCTCCCTGAGAGATACTGAATGTCTTTTGAGACATATTTGATACTTTTAGATGTTTCTAAGAGCAGAAACCTGGACATCCCCCTGAAGTAGTATTTTATGAAGTGACATGAAGTCAGTCTGACACACATGGGTCATTTAGTCATCCAGAGATACACACCATAGCTTTAATTCAACAGAGGTTTTAAGTAGTTTCCCCATTCTGAATAAAGGATTGTTTTTAATATGTATGTATGTATGTTTAATATGTATGTATGTATGTATGTATGTATGTATGAATGTATGTATGTATGTATGTATGTATGTATGTATGTATGTATGTATGTATGTATGTATGTATGTATGTATGTATAATATGTATGTATAATATGTATGTATGCATGTGTGTCACGGATTGAGTTTGGACACAAATGCAGCACACTGGACACCAAGGACAGTTTGTAATATTTAATGTCAATGATCACACAGTCGAACCAGACAGGGACAGACAGAGAGGTAGTCGGGGACAGGCAGACGATCAGGAGCCGGGTAGGACAGACGAACCAGACGGGGACAGACAGAGAGGTAGTCGGGGACAGGCAGAAGATCAGCAGCCGGGGACAGGCAGAAGATCAGCAGCCGGGTAGGACAGACGAACCAGACAGGGACAGACAGAGAGGTAGTCGGGGACAGGCAGACGATCGGGGAACAGTCGAGGCAGGCAGGTCCGGGGCAGGCAGGGTCGGTAACAGGAATCAGTCTGGGAAGTAAACACTGGAGAGTCTGCATAATCAGGAACAATCTGGTGAAGAGTGAGTGTGTGGAGGTGGGCTTGAATATAATTATTAAATAGGTTGATTGAGATGCACTGCAGGTGAAGGGTGAGAATTACCACGGGCTGATGCTGCCCTCTGGTGGAGGCAGGGTGAATAGCTATTGTGACAATGTATGTACAATGTATGTATAATAGGTATGTATGTATGTATGTATGTATTTATGTATGTATGTATGTATGTATGTGTGTATCATTTGTATGTGCGTACAGTATGTATAATATGCATGAATGTATAATGTGTGTATAATATCTATGTATGTATGTATAATATGTAGGTATGTATGTATATATACTATGTATGTATAATATGTATGTATGTGAAATACGTATGCATGTATGTATATTATGTATTTATAATATGTATTTATGTATAATATGTATGCATGTATCTATAATATGTATGTATATTATAGATGTATAATATGTATGTATAATAAGTATGCATGTATGTATATTATATATGTATAATATGTATGTATATTATGTATGCATGTATGTATAATATGTATGTATATTATGTATGCATGTATGTATAATATGTATGTATATTATGTATGCATGTATGTATAATATGTATGTATATTATGTATGTATGATATGCGTGTTAAGACCGTGAGTTTGATCCTCTGCCGTTAGATTAGTCAGGTCCCAGGACTGTTATCAACCGGCCTGTTGAAGGCTCTCTCTAAACTGTTTTAATGTGTCACTTCCTTCCTTTCTAACTTGGTATATGGATCTATTCTGATGTGTAGGGCTGAGGGTTTCATTTGAATGGTCCTGTATAGCATGTTGAGACTGTTAATGTCATAAAGGTTAGTATTTATGGATGTATTACTATGTGTTATTTAGTCACTAACCACTCAAAGTGAATTCACATACATGTCCTGCATGAATGCACGATTGTGAGTCACTTTGGACAAAGTGTCTGCTATATGCCTGTAATGTAATGTAATGTAATGTAATGTAATGTTATGTAATGTAATGTAATGTAATGTAATGTAATATGATGTAATGTAAGTAATGTAATGTAATGTAATGTAATGTTATGTAATGTAATGTAATGAGCAGGTAGGGTTTCCACATTTTGCCTACAGGTAGACTTCGGACATTGGGATTCAAACACAGAACCTTTTGTCTAGGGATGGGCTGTTATCATTTATATAATCACATATTATGACATTTGTCTTCTAATATAATAAAACAAAAAAAACAAAAAACATATTTACACAATAACTAACTAAATAAGATAAATAAATAAATGGGAATAAAAATAGAAAAGGTGAAGAAAAGTGACTTGAGTGAGTGGTGGTGAGCTGGTTTGCTTATTAAATAATTTGGATTCCATTAATGATTGATATCATTATATAATTGTATATGATCAATATATTATAATGATGACATTTAATGTCTCATATAATAAACATAATAAATAAAACAACCGTAAAGAAGCCATTGCATGGTGGTGCATACAGGTGGGTCAGGTCTGGAAACAAACATGTCCAAACTGATCGTGAAAATATACAAAGACAGTGGAGTGGGTGTGGAGTGGGTGGGGGGGGGGTCTTCAGAGGGGGAGGCGGGCCTCGTTGACGAGGCTGGAGGCCGTGGGGAAGAACCTGTGTTGGTGTACAGTTCTTGACCTGATGGCCCGCAGCCTCCTGCCGGAGGGGAGCGGGGCAGAGAGACTGAGGCCTGGGTGAGAGGGGTCGGCCATAATCTTCCTGGCCCGCTTCAGGGCCCTGGAGTCATGAAGGGTCTGGAGGGAAGGCAGGTGGCAGCCGATCACTCTCTCCGCAGAGCGTATGACACGCCGCAGGTTGGACTTTTGCAGTGGCAGCGGGAAACCAGGTGGTGATGGAGAAGGTGAGGATGGACTCAATGATGGAGGTGTAGAAGAGAACCATCATGGACTGAGGCATGTTGAATTTCTTTAGCCTCTGCTGGGCCTTCATGGTCAGGGAGCTGATGTTCAGATCCCACTTGAGGTCCCGGGAGATGATGGTGCCCAGGAAGCGGAAGGAGTCCACGGGGAGGGGGGCTGGGCTATTTCTGAAGTCTACAACCATCTCCACTGTTTTTAGAGCGTTGAGCTCCAGGTTGTTACCACCGCACTAGGTCAGCAGTCTGTCGATCTCCCTCCTATAGGCAGACTCGTCACCCCCAGAGATGAGTCCGTTGAGGGCGGTGTCGTCTGCAAACTTCAGGAGCTTGACAGACTTGTGGCTGGAGGTGCAGTTGGTCCTGGGATCGGTCCTGGGTCCTCTTCTCTTCTCCCTCTACACAACGTCCCTTGGTCCTATTATCTACTCCCATGACTTTTCCTACCACTGCTATGCTGACGACACCCAACTGGTCTTGTCGTTTCCACCCTCGCACACTTAAGTGGAAACACGCATTGCCGTGTGCTTAGCAGACATCTCAAATTGGATGTCGATGCACCACCTAAATCTCAACCTGGACAAGACTGAGCTCGTGTTCTTCCCGGAAAAGGGCTGTCCGCACCGAGACCTGGCTGTCACCATTGATGATGCTGTGGTGACACCTACTCGGACCGCAAGGAAACAACTGTCTGTGACACGCTCCTGCAGATTCCTCCTCTACAACATCAGGAGCATTCTGCCTTTTCTCACTGAAAAAGCTGCACAGGTGCTCATCCAGGCTCTTGTCATCTCCCGGCTGGACTACTGCAACTCCCTCCTTGCTGGCACCCCGGCATTTGCCATCAGGCCCCTGGAGCTCATTCAGAAAGCTGCAGCTCGCCTGGTGTTCAACCGCCCCAAATACTCCCACACCTCTACCATCCTTAGGACTCTACACTGGCTACCTGTAGCTGCTCGCATCCAGTTCAAGACCTTGGTGCTAGCCTACAAGGCAGTAAAAGGTACTGCTCCATCCTACCGCCAGGCAATGGTCAAGGCCTACATCCTAGCCCGTCCACTTCGCTTGGCTTCTTCGGGCCGTCTGCTTGCCCCCTCACTTAGGGGCCCGTGTGGCCGATCTACGAGGTCACGGCTCTTCTCCGTCCGGGCTCCAATTCTGTGGAACAAACTCCCCACGGAGGTCACGACTGCAGAGTCACTCCCCATCTTCCGCCGTAGGCTGAAAACCCATCTCTTCAGGACACACTTCCCGGATCCTTCCTCGTAGCGCTAAGTCAATTAAGTCAGTCAAAAGTAGATTACATATTGTAGATATTGTTCCAGATATTGTTGCATATTGTTTGCCAACTTATTGTACTTTTTACACTTTTGCCTGAATTATTGTACTTCTACCTGAGCACTGGTTCAGTTATTGGAGACTTGTTAGAAATTAAATACACTTTTGACTTCTGGTGACGAGTTGTTCTCTTACCTTCTTTTAAAATAAAATAAAAGTGTCTGCTAAATGACTGTAATGTAATGTAATGTAATGTAATGTAATGTAATGTAATGTGTACAGGGAGAAGAGTAGGGGAGAACGAACGCAGCCTTGTGGGGAGCCTGTGTTCCACTCCTTCTGTATTATAATGTTTCTACTGTTATAGTAGGTTATAGT
Source organism: Muraenolepis orangiensis (assembly GCA_027704905.1). Classification (NCBI taxonomy): domain Eukaryota; kingdom Metazoa; phylum Chordata; class Actinopteri; order Gadiformes; family Muraenolepididae; genus Muraenolepis; species Muraenolepis orangiensis. Next base: position 35,155 of record JANIIK010000730.1, read on the forward strand.
AGGTTACTGTTGTAGGTTTTATAGTAGGTTATAGTAGGTTACTGTTGTAGGTTTTATAGTAGGTTTTATAGTAGGTTACTGTTGTAGGTTTTATAGTAGGTTATAGTAGGTTTTATAGTAGGTTTTATAGTAGGTTTTCTACTGTACTGCACACCACTGTGCTCTAATTCAGGGTTGTCTGTGCTAAGTGTGTGGACCTGGTATCTGTCTGTGTGTTCACCTGGTATCTGTCTGTGTGTTCACCTGGTATCTGTCTGTGTGTTCACCTGGTATCTGTTTGTGTGTTCACCTGGTATCTGTCTGTGTGTTCACCTGGTATTGGACTGTGTTTAGGTGTGTTCACCTGGTATTGGACTGTGTTTAGGTGTGTTCACCTGGTATTGGACTGTGTTTAGGTGTGATCACCTGGTATTGGACAGTGTTTAGGTGTGTTCACCTGGTATTGGACTGTGTTTAGGTGTGATCACCTGGTATTGGACTGTGTTTAGGTGTGTTCACCTGGTATTGGACTGTGTTTAGGTGTGTTCACCTGGTATTGGACTGTGTTTAGGTGTGATCACCTGGTATTGGACTGTGTTTAGGTGTGATCACCTGGTATTGGACTGTGTTTAGGTGTGATCACCTGGTATTGGACTGTGTTTAGGTGTGATCACCTGGTATTGGACTGTGTTTAGGTGTGTTCACCTGGTATTGGACTGTGTTTAGGTGTGTTCACCTGGTATTGGACTGTGTTTAGGTGTGTTCACCTGGTATTGGACTGTGTTTAGTTGTGATCACCTGGTATTGGACTGTGTTTAGATGTGATCACCTGGTATTGGACTGTGTTTAGGTGTGTTCACCTGGTATTGGACTGTGTTTAGGTGTGATCACCTGGTATTGGACTGTGTTTAGGTGTGTTCACCTGGTATTGGACTGTGTTTAGGTGTGATCACCTGGTATCTGTCGGTGAGGTTCCCCTCGGCTCCCTCAGGGCCTTGTGCTCCTTCCTCTGTGGCCTCAGGGTGGAGGGGGAGAGAGGGGCGGGACCACCACGGAGGATGGCGGTTGCATCACACAAACATTAAAAATATTAAAATTGTTATAACCCATAGGCCCCGTGCCCCCCTCCCCCAACCCCCCCCCCCACACACACACACAGGGAAGGAAGTTAGGTTCCCGGGAAAACCTTTAGTTAGATCGAGTTAGATAATTTGAGCTTAACTCGAACCACGTAGGGGAGTTATAGCTTCCACAGTTGATATGTTTTTCAAAGTCGTATAGTAAAGTTTGCTTGTCAGTTCACACTTCACAACTGGCTGTCTTGTAAATCGGGCGACTTGGAGAGTCGTTGTGGTGTGCACACTACTCGACTGGATGGCTACAGGGGGTCACACACTACATCCTCTGTCTCCAGGGGATATCCCCCACGAGTCTACCTGGTCTCCAAACTAGATTTTCTCACGAAAACACGGGAAATAACGCGACACCACGCGCAAAAAAGGACATTTTTGTCTGTCAACATCCGTCGTCCAAAGGAAAGAAGTTGTGCAAGTAGTTTTTTCTGAAAAAACAGAAAGTAAAAAGTAAGCGCACCATGACAACAACAAAAACAACAACAACAGGCTAGCTACAGCACATGTGCTCCTTTAGATCGGACAAAAAAACATTCGACCACAAAATGAACGATACTGAGGCATTCTCTTACCTTCTCCGTAATCCATAACCCATAACCATCTATCCATAGGGATTGATGGACATCCCCCTGTAACACCCCTTGTTGTAAAATTACAACGTTACCTTTAACCATCCTAAAAAACAATCTGTTATATTTTATCTTATTTTTTTACCACATTTACATAGTCATTGGGTCCTATTGTTCAGTCTCACAATGCTATTGGATCTTACATTTGTTTACAAGTCACGCCTTCTGGCCATGAACTCACACAACCTCTCAAGGTTTCCTTCGAACAACAACTATTTGTTTCATTGGACTGGATTCATCAGATTCAAGTAAGTAATATGTCTTTTATATTTTTTTGGGTTGTTATTACAATGTCTAGAGCATGTACATATGTAGTTATTGTGGAATAGATGCATCAAATTTCATTTAGAGCTTGTTATATAATTGTTGCAATTATACAACACTGGGTGAATGTGGTAGTCAAAATAGCTGGCTTGTTGCAGTGGGCTCAAACAGGTTGTATTCCCTCCACTACACCACTGCCTGAAAGAGAGTATTTTCTTTATACATGGATAGTATACATTCTACCCTTGTGTTGTGTTCTGGTCAAATTTGACTGATTTAAAAGTTTTATCTCAAAAAAATGTAGTTAATTTGATCAGCCTGACCTAAAATTCCATGACTTTGTCCACAAAGAGGATATCAACAGACAATTCAGTTCTGGGGAAAGGAATGTTCCTGAATGTGGGGTGTGGATGTAAGTGGGGGTATGCATGTTTTCCTTTTAGTATGATAATTAGAGCCATTAACCCATTTACATTCACATTTACATTTAGGGAATTTAGCAGACGCTTTTGTCCAAAGCGACTTACCAGGCAGACAGTATTGTCTGCCTCGAAAACATTTCTACCCTGAGCACTTGGTCCACCACCCTATTCTATTCCTTCAGGTTATGTACTACAATATATAAAACATATATATATACATGTTAATTAATTCATATTTTATTTTCAGAATGCAACCAGCAAGGAGAGAGACACGATACAGTGTGCGGGATGTCATTGAAATGGTCCAAAATGGAGAGAGTGAGGTGGAAATGGAAAGCAGTGACACCGATGAAAGCGATGAAGACTCTGATGAAGATGTCTGTAAAGAAGTGGACAAAGAAAACCAACCACCCATGGACTGTCCAGCTGATAATTACGTGGACATCGAGCCAAAAACAAACAAACACACCATGTCCCGGGACAGGTATCGCTGGCTGAAAAAAGATTTCATCAGTCCCAACACTGATTTTTCTGGTCTGGATATCACAGCAGATGACATTTCCCTCCACACACCATTGGAATACTTCCAGAAGTTTGTGTCCGAAGACATGGTTGAGGCTCTGGCACAAAACACGAATGAGTACAGCTTTCAGGAGCGTGGAACATCTGTAAACACCACTGCAAAGGAAATCGAAAAAATGCTTGGCATGTACCTGAAGATGGGCCTGGTACAAATGGCTGGAACCCGTATGTATTGGGAGACAGAGACGCGGTACTCCCCTGTTGCTGATGTGATGCCACGCAACAGATTCCAATCCCTGTTGACGTCATTACATTTTGTAAACAACATGACAGTATCTGAGACGGAAAAGAAAGACAAACTATGGAAACTCAGACTGTGGCTTGATTCATTCAGAGAGAAATGCCTGCAGGTGGTACCAGAAGAGCACAACTCTGTGGATGAGATGATGATCCTTTCAAGGGGAAATTCAGCAGCATCAAGCAATATATGCGAGGCAAGCCAAACCCATGGGGATTCAAAGTGTGGGTGAGAACTGGAATCTCTGGCATGATGTGTGACTTTGATGTCTACCAAGGCAGTGTCAACGGAATACGAGCCAAATCTGAACTTGGATTGTCAGGTGAGGTTGTGATGAAACTTGCTTCCACACTTCCAGAAGGTCAGAACTACAAACTGTATGCAGACAACTACTTCACCTGTGTTCCATTATTAGTGAAGCTCCTTGATCGGGGAATTCATTACGTGGGAACAGCCAGGCAGGTGCGCCTACCCAACTGTAACCTTGAAGACGAGAAGAGCTTGAAGAAAAAGGGGAGAGGAAGCTATGACGTCAGAGTGGAGGGGAATCACAACATCTGTGCTGTCAAATGGTATGACAGCAGGGCCGTCACACTTGTGTCATCCTTTGCTGGACCTGAACCTGTGCAGAAGATTCAACGCTGGGACAAAGCCAACAGAACCTACGTTGAAGTTGAGAGGCCTTACATTGTTGGTGCCTACAACAAGTACATGGGAGGTGTGGATTTGTTGGACTCATTTACAGCCAAATATAAGTTCCCCATCAAATCCCGTCGCTGGTACATGTACATCTTCTGGCACACCATCATCCTCGCTGTGGTCAATGCCTGGCTGCTCTACAAGCGGGACTGTAAAGCGCTCAAGATGTCTAGCAAAGAGACAATGAACAGGAGACAGTTTCAGGCACAGCTAGCATCCTCTCTCATCCTGGTAAACGCAACACTTCAAACTCCAAAGAGAGGACGGCCATCTTCAGGCAAAGGGAGCCCAGCAACACAGACAGTGACATCAGGAAGCCCTCTGAATGCTCAGAAGAGGCCATTCAAGAGATGTGCACACCTCCCATTGGATGTACGCAACGATCTAGTTGCCCATTTCCCAAGGAAGACAGGGAGAGGACGCTGCAGACACTGCAATAAAGGATACACCAACACACAATGCCGAAAGTGTGATGTTCGCCTTTGCTTTACAGACGACAGGGACTGTTTTTGGGACTTTCACCACCAATGAAAGTCTTCATGACCAATGTCATGAAAAGAAAAAAAGAGGGGGGAAAAACGTTTTTTAAGAGTTTTATCTTGTTTAATATTTTTTATATTTTTATTGTTTTTAATAAATGACTTCATAAAAATATGACTAATGTGTGATTACTATTAATGTTATATACTGTTATGGGGCTAAGGAAGCAATCAACCCTGCAAATGAACCCTTAGTTGTTCTGAATTGTTCAGACAACGTGAGTACAAATACAGAAATTCTGCTCCCAACTAAGCCCAATGTTGCAATATTACAACATTTCTCTAAAAACGTACATAAACATTTTTTTTTTTAAACTCTTTAATTTCTGCATCAAAGGCCTCCTAAAACAACATCTGAAAGGTCAAATAATTTTTTTTTTTGGTTTTTCTATATTTGGGTCTTACAGGGTTTTTAAGGGAGACATCAGACTCTGAGGTAGACAGTGGCTGAACAGAAGTCCATGATTGACTTCTCGTCTGGCTTGTCCACGCCCACAAAAACAACAACATGTTAGGGTTAAAGGGAAGGGTTAAAGGGCAGGGTTAGTGTGCTCCATTCCCAGCCCAAAGTTTTGGGTTCAATCCCCCCCCCCCCTCGATATTTACCTGGAAGTCATCCAATAGAGCAAAAATGACTAAACCCATTGGTCATTTATGATGTGTGTCTAACATAAAACTAACAATATATTTACTATATAAATATATATTTTTATATATTTATAAAAGCATCTGCTAATGATTGGAGAGTAAAAATAGAAAATAATGCAAGATTGTCATTAAAGGTAAAAGTAAAACCCTATTTTACCAGGAGGACATCTGCGGGTTTCAAAAGAATGTGATCTCTGACACTTTGTCCTACAAAGGACTGTTTACACCTGGAAAAAAGAGATTTTTGGGTTTACTGAAAAACAATCAATGTTTTATGGATTCCAATCATCCCTTTTCTCTTCTCAGTCCCTCATACCAACTATATCAAAGACACAAAGACACCTTTCACCCCAACCATGGACTGTTTGCCCTCCTCTCCTCCAGGAGGCGCTATAGAAACCTTTGTTCCAAGTCAAGCAGGCTTAGGAACAGCTTCTTCGCCTCAGCTCTCTCTGAGAGCATTAACACGCTGTTTCACTGTGTTTCACGAATGATATAAGAACTATTCTCTCCCGCCCTCCGCCAGCTAACCTTTCTATTCTGGTATCTTCTTCATCACAATCATCCCCATCATCACTTCCATCATCATTATCCTCATCCTTGTTGTGATCTTTCTACAACTGACGGCCTGGCGCCACCTACTGGCCAACAATAATAACCACTCACTGCAGGTCTCCACAAACGTTTGATATTTAGCAGTACAGAAAAACAAGGGATTATTCAACTCAAAAAGTGGCACAAATTGTTATTGTATTACTACATAATAACACATATTACATACATATTATATACAACTACTACCTTAACTACGACACAATACATACAACTACTACCTCAACTACCACATATTACATTCCATTGAGCCGGTATGTAGAAACACATATACACACACACACACACACACACACACACACACACACACACCCACACACACAAACACACACACACACACACACACACACACACACACACACACACACACACACACACACACACACACACACACACACACACACACACACACACACACACACACACACACACACACACACACACAAACACACTACTTTCCCTGGAATCTCCAGAGACTCTTCTGAAAACCTCCACTGACTTCCTGTCCCTCTAGAGACCCAGGTGGGCGTCAGCTAAAACTGGAGATCATTTGAATAGCTACGGTTCACTGCTCACAGAATACGGTTAATGAACCACATCTTTAAGAGATGATGTCGGTTTGGTCTTTGACTAATAAACTCAACCATGATTAATATGGAACTGTTTCCACCACTCAGCATGCTAGGGATCCTCTGTCTCCGTGAGAGATACTGAATGTCTCTCCAGACGTACTTCTACACGTTTCTAAGTTGGTATGTGTGTAACAGTCAGTGTCCAGCACTGACCACTGACTGTTACTGTTACTATTACTGGAACTGACCACCTCCGGCACGAGAGGCCACGTTCTAACGTGAGAGCTCAAACCCACAGGCCCTAGCTTCATCGCTAGAACGTCTATTTAGGTGTGGGGGAGTGAGGTTTACCACTGCACAGCGCCACCTGCTGGCGTCTGTTACATGTGCAGAAACCTGGACACCCTGAACTACTGTTTGATGAAGTGACATGAAGTCAGTCTGAAACACATGGGTCATTTCAGCAGCAGTGTCTCTATGACTGACACTGGTCCACTGGATCCAGTGAACACACCTTCCAAGAAGAGCCACACAAGCAACACTTTGGTCATTCAGAGATGAGACAAACCACAGCTTTACCCTTCATTCAAACGGCTGGTCAAATATTTAATGAAGAAATAGAAGAGGTGTTATACTTGTTTAGAGCGTGGACAGAAGATATTCCATCAGAAATGATGACAATTAATCATTGTTTTTTTTACATCTTTATTAAATGTTCAACATGTGACAAACTCAAGCAAAGGGGTAACAGACCATGAAGCGTAATGCTAATGGCTCAAAGACATGTTATATTGATGGAGGTCATCAGAAGCTGCAGCTACCTTAGACAGAGAGATAGAAAGCAGACGTGTCAGAGGAGATTTGTATTCTACACTACTTCCATGCTGGAGCCTCTCTACTCTGAACACTGGTCAGGATTCAGGGTTTGAGTGACAGGCGTCTGGCCGCTCCTACTGGCCTCACAGCTCACTGAGCCCGCCTTCCTCCACTGGTCCGCAGGGAGGGTCAGGGCGCTGCTCCGGCTGTAGGTGCCATCTTTCCCCAGGACCCCCGGGCTATCCGACACCCCGGCAGACCTGCTGCTGCCCCCCACCTTCCAGCCAAGCTTCCAGTCTGAGGGGAAGCCCCCAGTGGCCAAACACAGCAGTGCAGCCCTGCCCTGCTCCAGCTCCACTCTGGAGGGAGGAAGGAGGCTCAGCGTGGGCTGAACCACTCCCACTGGAAGAGAGAGAGAGAGAGGAGACAAGTGGACAACTGGCTCCCTTAACATGGCCGCTCATAGGGAGCACAGAGGACTGGAAGATTCATCAACGGTTGGAATTGTTGATTGAAATGTGGAAACTAATATAAATGAAACCATGACACATTTCATGTTCGAAACATTTCAATGTGTCATGTATTTATTTCTAAATCTTAAATCCTCTTTATTGGTCTCATACATGTACACACACAGTGAAATGTGTTCATTTAACCCATCCTAGTATTAGAAGCTGTGGTCTTGCTGAAGGGCACCTCGACAGTGACCACATGTTTCGGGGACTTGAACCGGGGACCTTCCGGTTCCCAAGTCCCAAAAGACAGAGCTATCCTGTCACCAATTTAATTTGTATAAATTTCCACATAAATATAAATGAATACATGAGACACATTGTAATGTTTCTACAGCTGTCAGGTGGCAGAACATCTTCAGATTCGTTTCTCACTTCCCTTTTCTTATATTTAATTCAACGTTCGGCCAAAACACAACAGAATCATTTACTAACAATTTAATGGGAACTTTTGAGCACAGAAATACATTTGCAAATTAGATATTCTATTCATTCAATTACGACTTTTAAGAAGTTAAAACTGAACTTGAAGGATACTTGTTAGCCCATTTCATGAAGTACAAAGTAAATCAATGATATGCTTAATAAATGATGAATGTTCATCATAATCATTAATCATTAACATAATCATAATCATAAATCATTACAAAAACAATGTAAATAATAACATTAAGTGACTGAACTCCAATCAACAATATGTGTCTACTGCCCGCAACTAAACAACTAAACACTTAGAAGTTTAAAATATTATAATGTAATATTTTAGAATATAAATTAAAAGAATCAATTCTTTAGTTCTATTTCGATATAAAGGTAATGTTTAGGGAGTTATGTCAGATAAAGAAAAGTGTCCTTGTACTTACAGTCAACGTTGAGTTTGGTGCCTCCACCAAAAGTGTACCACAGTGATACATCCTCAATAAGAGTCTGTACAAAAACCTCCCTCCCATTGAAGACACATCTCACTGACACATAGACACTAACTTATCACAGGAAACTATGAAGGAATTCACATTTGATCAACTCAAGCTCTGGTTAGTCCCTTTTATCAAGTGTTTGAAGGTATGGATTGTATTTATTCTGTATTATTATAAAAATATTTTAAAGACATTTGATTATCCCATTATCTCAAGTGCACTCACCTAACTTAATTAAGATGAAAGTGAAATATAGATAAATGAATTACAAAGATAATACTACTATACATTATTATGTTTTTTTAAGAAACTAGCACATTTGTATTTTTTTAAAGAAGTAGAACATTTAAGAATGTCAAACAAACCAAGAAAAACATGAATTGGAAAAAAGTCACGGATGATGAATTCTGATTGTTTGCAGCTAAATCCACATCGTATTCCATAAAGTGTGAATGTAGAAGAGATACAGAGGTCCTCCCAGAATGTATGCATTCACCCTAACACCCAGTGAGATGAGTGGAAACAGGTGGTTCACTCTCACCCCCAGTGTGATGAGTGGAAACAGGTGGTTCACTCTCACCCCCAGTGAGATGAGTGGAAACAGGTGGTTCACTATCACCCCTAGTGAGATGAGTGGAAACAGGTGGTTCACTCTCACCCCCAGTGTGATGAGTGGAAACAGGTGGTTCACTCTCACCCCCAGTGAGATGAGTGGAAACAGGTGGTTCACTCTCACCCCCAGTGTGATGAGTGGAAACAGGTGGTTCACTCTCACCCCCAGTGTGATGAGTGGAAACAGGTGGTTCACTCTCACCCCCAGTGTGATGAGTGGAAACAGGTCATTTCCATACAGAGGAAGCTTTGCATGCTGAGCTGAAACTGGGCTTCTGAGAGGGTTTAAAAGTCCTCTCAGTTCAACACTGCAGGACTCTGAGCTGTCACTCAACACCCCACAAACCGTGGCAACCATGAACCACCTCACCATCCTTTTCTGGACAGTGGTCTGTGGATCCTTAACAGGTGGGTTCATTCCTCTCCATCCACATGTGGACCACCCGTCTGTGTTTGCTTGTGTTTTCTGTTGGATGACTCCATGTTATGTTTGTTTGTTTTCTATAGGAACCAGCAGTCAGGTGACTGTGACCCAGCCACCAGTAGTGACTTTTACTGCAGGATCCAGAGTCACTCTGAGCTGTAAAACCAACCAAGCGGTTTACATTAATAGCAATTGTAATTTCATATTCTGGTACCAACAGAAACCCGGTGAAGCCCTTAAGTTCATCATGAAATATACAAGCCAACTAGTATCACCAACACCAGCTCGGTTTAGTGGCAGTGGAAGCAGCACTGACTTCTCACTGACCATCGCCGGAGCCCAGCCTGAAGACGCAGCAGTTTATCACTGTCAGAGTTACCATAGTGGTAATGTGTTCACACAGTGATTGAGAGCCGTACATAAACCTCCCTCAGTCAGACTGTGTAGTCACTGAGTCGTTGCAGCAGGAACCTGCTGCAGCTGCTGAGGGGGAAGAGACTCTGACACAGAGCACTGAGCACAGAGCTGCTCTAACCAGGGGCCTCAAGCAAGAACCAGCTTTATACTGCTCTACACTATGGAATATACAGATACTACCTCAACTACCACATGTTATATACTACTACTACCTCAACTACCACATGTTATATACTACTACTACCTCAACTACCACATGTTATATACTACTACTAACTCAACTACCACATGTTATATACTACTACTACCTCAACTACCACATGTTATATACTACTACTAACTCAACTACCACATAGTATATACTACTACTAACTCAACTACCACATGTTATATACTACTACTAACTCAACTACCACATATTATATACTACTACTACCTCAACTAACACATATTATATACTACTACTACCTCAACTACCACATGTTATATACTACTACTAACTCAACTAACACATGTTATATACTACTACTACCTCAACTACCACATGTTATATACTACTACTAACTCAACTACCACATGTTATATACTACTACTACCTCAACTAACACATGTTATATACTACTACTACCTCAACTACCACATGTTATATACTACTACTACCTCAACTACCACATGGTATATACTACTACTACCTCAACTACCACATGTTATATACTACTACTACCTCAACTACCACATGTTATATACTACTACTAACTCAACTACCACATGTTATATACTACTACTACCTCAACTACCACATGTTATATACTACTACTACCTCAACTACCACATAGTATATACTACTACTAACTCAACTACCACATATTATATACTACTACTACCTCAACTACCACATGTTATATACTACTACTAACTCAACTACCACATGTTATATACTACTACTACCTCAACTACCACATGTTATATACTACTACTACCTCAACTACCACATGTTATATACTACTACTACCTCAACTACCACATATTATATACTACTACTAACTCAACTACCACATATTATATACTACTACTAACTCAACTACCACATATTATATACTACTACTAACTCAACTAACCACATATTATATACTACTACTACCTCAACTACCACATGTTATATACTACTACTAACTCAACTACCACATATTATATACTACTACTACCTCAACTACCACATATTATATACTACTACTACCTCAACTACCACATATTATATACTACTACTAACTCAACTACCACATATTATATACTACTACTACCTCAACTACCACATATTATATACTACTACTAACTCAACTACCACATATTATATACTACTACTAACTCAACTACCACATATTATATACTACTACTAACTCAACTACCACATATTATATACTACTACTAACTCAACTACCACATATTATATACTACTACTAACTCAACTAACACATATTATATACTACTACTAACTCAACTAACACATATTATATACTACTACTAACTCAACTACCACATATTATATACTACTACTAACTCAACTACCACATATTATATACTACTACTAACTCAACTACCACATTTATATACAGCTACTACCACAACTACCACATATACAATTACTTACCTCAACTACCACATATTATGTACAGCTACAACCTCAACTACCACATATAACATACTACTACTACCTCAACTACCCACTAACCCCGTCTCTGTGGTGAGCGGTGGCTGTCCTCTGTGCTACATCTCTCCCCAGCCCATGTGGAGGGCCTTGTCAGCCTGGTCACTCCACAATACACTTTGCTCTGTTTACCCCCTTCAAGAAAGTTCAACACAACAACACCACTTGGCTCCTCATAATCACAAAGCTTCTATCTTGGACTCTATCTTGGATTCTGAGCCGAGCCTCGGTCCACCCTCACAGCCCTCATCCTGGCAGCTAAGCATGCCAAGAGGAACAACACTAAACACTAGCCTCTGTCTGCTACCAGGCTGACCCAATGACAAGCAGACTAGTCCTGAAGCTGTGAGCTATTATTAAAGATGGACCTGAGCAGAGTTTAGTTCATGGAATCACTGGTTATGGTAATGACTCTGGTTTGACACTAGAGGGAAGCGCTGACTTGGCTTGTGGACATGCACACATACTGCTATGACTGGAATCTCCAGAGACTCTTATGAGAACATCAGCCCTGCATTTCCACTAGCATTTAGTCCCTCAAGAGACACAGCTGCACATCTGCTGAAAGAGGACATCATTTGAATCACTACAGTTCACTGATAACAGAATATGTTTAATATACCACATCTTTTAGTGAGGTCAGTTTGGCCTTTGACTCATAGACAACCATGATAAATATGTTCCCACCACTCTGCCTGCTAGAGTTCCTACGTCTCCCTGAGAGATACTGAATGTCTTTTGAGACATACTTTTAGATGTTTCTAAGAGCAGAAACCTGGACATCCCCCTGAAGTAGTATTTTATGAAGTGACATGAAGTCAGTCTGACACACATGGGTTATTTAGTCATCCAGAGATACACACCATAGCTTTAATTCAACAGAGGTTTTAAGTCGTTTCCCCATTCTGAATAAAGGATTGTTTTTAATATGTATGTATGTATGTATGTATGTTTAATATGTATGTATGTATGTATGTATGTATGTATGTATGTATGTATGTATGTATGTATGTATGTATGTATGTATAATATGTATGTATGCATGTTTGTCACGGATTGAGTTAGGACACAAATGCAGCACACGGGACACCAAGGACAGTTTGTAATATTTAATGTCAATGATCACTCAGTCGAACCAGACAGGGACAGACAGAGAGGTAGTCGGGGACAGGCAGCAGATCAGGAGCCGGGTAGGACAGACGAACCAGACGGGGACAGACAGAGAGGTAGTCGGGGACAGACAGAGAGGTAGTCGGGGACAGACAGAGAGGTAGTCGGGGACAGGCAGGGGAACAGGCGAGGCAGGCAGGTCCGGGGCAGGCAGGGTCGGTAACAGGAATCGGTCTGGGAAGTAAACGCTGGAGAGTCTGCACAATCAGGAACAATCTGGTGAAGAGTGAGTGTGTGGAGGTGGGCTTAAATAGAATTGTTAAATAGGTTGATTGAGATGAGCTGCAGGTGAAGGGTGAGAATTACCACGGGCTGATGCTGCCCTCTGGTGGAGGCAGGGAGAATAGCTATTGTGACAATGTATGTACAATGTATGTATAATAGGTATGTATGTATGTATGTGTGTATCATTTGTATGTCCATACAGTATGTATAATATGCATGAATGTATAATGTGTGTATAATATGTATGTATGTATGTATATACAATATGTAGGTATGTATACTATGTATGTATAATATGTATGTATGAGTTGTATGTATAATATGTATGTATGTATGTATAATATGTATGCATGTATGTATATTAGGTATGTATAATATGTATGTATAATATGTATGCATGTATCTATAATATGTATGTATATTATGTATGTATAATATGTATGCATGTATCTAAAATATGTATGTATATGATGTATGCATCTAGGGGCTATATATACATACATAGATATCTATGTATCTATGTATGGAGGGGCCTGGGTTGCTGCTGGGGTGAGGGTTGTGTGGAAGGTGTTGAGGGGGGTGGGGGTTGGGTGGAAGGGGTTGATGGGTGTGGGGGTTGGGTGGAAGGGGTTGATGGGTGTGGGGGTTGTGTGGAAGGTGTTGAGGGGGGTGGGGGTTGGGTGGAAGGGGTTGAGGGGGGAGGGGAGTGGGGGTTGGGTGGAAGGTGTTGATGGGTGTGGGGGGAGGTGCGAGGAGGTACACACAAATTCTCACAGTGATGCACACAGTGCACAGTGATGAATGACGTCACAATGTCTGCGTACACATCTAGATCACCGCCTGCAGCCTCTATCGCCCATTGAAAATCCTCTGCGCCGCCGCCAGCATTATCTAACATGGCGCTAGTTTTCTCCTGGGCCTCGCTAGTCCACAACTTGAAAGTCCTGACCACAGGCTTAGAGAGTTTTAGTTTCTGCCTGTAAGAAGCAGACCCTTCCACCCCTTGATTTTCCGCTCAGCAAAGCCATACGGTCCGCTCGAAAAAGCTCAAACCCTTTGAGCTGGAGAGCGGTGTTGGGTATCGATTCCCTCGGCCACGTCTCCGTGAGCGAAAGAACCGAACGAAAGAACACTATTTCTCGCCACCATAAGTCTTAGTTCATCCATTTTGTTGCATGTTTGGCAGGAATATTCCGGGTAAAGGTACCAGTGCTCCGGAGCGCTTTCCCCGTCTGTGTCGAATCCAAGTTTTGACACGGACAAAGGCTGCGGTTCCTCTGACCAATATATCCAGTAAATCGGAAGAAAAAGTTAGAAAGTCGGGGATTAAATCCGCAGGTGTGGATCCCCTTATGCTAACTAACCCCTCCCTGCTGTAGGTTTCGCCAAACACAACATTAAAAAGACAAATAACAAACACTACGGCATCCGTCATTGGCGCCATCTTAGTTATTAAGTTACTAATATCCAGTGGCCAGGAATCTGTAATGTAAGAGGGCTTTTTGTTAGAATGGGTAGGATATTAACCAGAAGCCTACACATTATTTCCAGGATGTATCTGTCAATGCATTTCACCCGTCCTGGGTCAACTAATGGGTTCAGTCTGCCTAGCGTGCTAGATGGGTGACGTGTGTCTATGCATCGTTTTCAGAGGGAAATATTCTACTTTAAACTTTTACTACACTTAAAGTTACTAGCTTTCAGATGAATATTCTAAATGCAACATCAGGCTATATTAAAAATATCTATGAACTAAGAAATTACAATATATAATAGTAGGTTTAGTAATAAACCTAAATTTAGATAATAGTTATAATAGGTGTAGCTAATTATAATTAACTTAAACTACCGCAAGCTAATGCTGAGCCGCTCCAACGCTTGACAGCAGATTGTCAAATTGATGCCGACTCATCCTAAAATAAGCCTTGAACCGCCCATCATTGAGCCGAAGCTCCTGGACCAGCTGCTGGTTCTCCCCGCGATGTCTCCTCTTTCTGAGGGTTTCATGTCCCCACACGGATCACCGTTTCCCTGTGTCCAGTGTGTTACTGGGAAATTCACTCTGGCACTCAATCAGAGCCAGAGAAAACACCCTCCGCCTGTCCAATTTCTTAATGCTGAGGTTTTTAGCCAAGAAAGTTCACAAGCAGCAAGCAGCAAATTCACTTCTGTGTGTACAGACTGACAGCTGATACGGTGGTTGCATTGCAAAAAAAACAAAAAAACACTTTGAACTTTGAAACACTTTATTTAAAAATTATATCATAAAGGAAAAAAGAGCAGTGCAGTGCGCCTGGCGTCTTTCAGCCTGCAAACCGTGTCCTGTGTGATCTGCACCAATTATAAAGTACTGTGGAGTACAAGATGTGTTTCTCATAAAGCTTCATCTTCAACCACATGTGATCTTCCCTATGAAGTACCTTCCTCAAAACAACATGTTTATTGTCTATCCTTAGAAATTACCTTCTTCAACTACATGTTCAATGTCTTCCATATAAAGTATGGTCTTTAAAGAGGACATGTTCCATCAAAGTACGACGACCATAAAAGTACTTCCGCTTGGTGATGTCACCACACACACACACACACACACACACACACACACACACACACAAACAATTAAAAACACATATAACTCTACTATATTCCACTCCTGTATTATAATGTGTTCTACTGTCCTCTATTATAGTGTGTTTTCTACTGGACCACTGCGCTCTTATTCCATTACAGGGTTGTCTGTGCTAGGTGTGTGGACCTGGTATCTGTCTGTGTGTTCACCTGGTATCTGTCTGTGTGTTCACCTGGTATCTGTGTGTGTGTTCACCTGGTATCTGTCTTTGTGTTCACCTGGTATCTGTCTGTGTGTTCACCTGGTATCTGTCTGTGTGTTCACCTGGTATCTGTCTGTGTGTTCACCTGGTATCTGTCTGTGTGTTCACCTGGTATCTGTCACCTGGTATTGGACTGTGTTTAGGTGTGATCACCTGGTATTGGACTGTGTTTAGGTGTGATGACCTGGTATTGGACTGTGTTTAGGTGTGTTCACCTGGTATTAGACTGTGTTTAGGTGTGATCACCTGGTATTGGACTGTGTTTAGGTGTGATCACCTGGTATTGGACTGTGTTTAGGTGTGTTCACCTGGTATTGGACCGTGTTTAGGTGTGTTCACCTGGTTTGGACTGTGTTTAGGTGTGATCACCTGGTATTGGACTGTGTTTAGGTGTGATCACCTGGTATTGGACTGTGTTTAGGTGTGATCACCTGGTATTGGACTGTGTTTAGGTGTGATCACCTGGTATTGGACTGTGTTTAGGTGTGTCCACCTGGTATTGGACTGTGTTTAGGTGTGTTCACCTGGTATTGGACTGTGTTTAGGTGTGATCACCTAGTATTGGACTGTGTTTAGGTGTGTTCACCTGGTATTGGACTGTGTTTAGGTGTGTTCACCTGGTATTGGACTGTGTTTAGGTGTGTTCACCTGGTATTGGACTGTGTTTAGGTGTGATCACCTGGTATCTGTCGGTGAGGTTCCCCTCGGCTCCCTCAGGGCCTTGTGCTCCTTCCTCTGTGGCCTCAGGGTGGAGGGGGAGAGAGGGGCGGGACCACCACGGAGGATGGCGGTTGTATCGCGCAAACATTAAACATAAATATTACAATTGTTATAACCCATAGGCCCAGTTTCCCCCCCCCCCCCCCCCCCACACACACACACACACACACACACACACACACACACACACACACACACACACACACACACACACACAGGGAAGGAAGTTTGGTTCAGTTAGAACGAGTTAGATGATTTGAGCTGACAACTCGAACCACGTAGGGGAGTTATAGCTTCCTCAGTTGATATGTCTTTCAAAGTCGTATAGTAAAGTTTGCTTGTCAGTTCACACTTCACAACTGGCTGTCTTGTAAATCGGGCGACTTGGAGAGTCGTTGTGGTGTGCACACTACTCGACTGGATGGCTACAGGGGGTCACACACTACATCCTCTGTCCCCAGGGGATATCCCCCACGAGTCTACCTGGTCTCCAAACTAGATTTTCTCACAAAAACACGGGAAATAACATGACACCACGCGCAAAAAAGGACGTTTTTGTCTGTCAACATCCGTCGTCCAAAGGAAAGAAGTTGTGCAAGTTGTTTTTTCTGAAAAAACTGAAAGTAAAAAGTAAGCGCACCATGACAACAACAAAAACAACAACAACAGGCTAGCTACAGCACATGTGCTCCTTTAGATCGGACAAAAAAACCTCGGCCACAAAATGTTCACAAAATGAACGATACTGAGGCATACTCTTACCTTCTCCGTAATCGATAACCCATAACCATCTATCCAAAGGGATTTATGGACATTCTTAAGGGAGACGTCAGACTCTGAGGTAGCCAGTGGCTGAACAGAGGGGTTTGAGGGGTGTTGGAGGGTAACTGGTCCTGATGAGGGTCCGTCCCCTGATGGGGGTTTGGGTGGTGCTTCAGGAACTGAGCCACGTAGCTCATGATGGACTTCTCGCCTGGCTTGTCCATGCCCACAAAAACAACAACTGTTAGGGTTAAAGGGCAGGGTTATGGTTAAAGGGAAGGGTTAGTGTGCTCCATTCCCAGCCCAAAATATTGGGTTCAATCCCACCCCCCTCGATATTTACCTGGAAGTCATCCAATAGAGCAAAAATGACTAAACTCATTTGTCATTAATGATGTGTGTCTAACATAAAACTAACAATATATTTACTGTATAAATATATATTTTTATATATTTATAAAAGCATCTGCTAATGATCGGAGAGTAAAAATAGAAAATATGCAAGATTGTCATTAAAGGTAAAAGTAAAACCCTATTTTTACCATCTGCGGGTTTTAAAATAATGTGATCTCTGACACGTTGTCCTAGACAGGACTGTTTTCACCTGGAAAATAGAGATTTTGGGGTTTACTAAAACACAATCAATGTTTTATGGATTCCAATCATCCCTTTTCTCTTCCCAATCCCTCATACCAACTATATCAAAGACACAAAGACACCTTTCACCCCAACCATGGACTGTTTGCCCTCCTCTCCTCCAGGAGGCGCTATAGCAACCTTTGTTCCAAGTCAAGCAGGCTTAGGAACAGCTTCTTCGCCTCAGCTCTCTCTGAGAGCATTAACACGCTGTTTCACTGTGTTTCACGAATGATATAAGAACTATTCTCTCCCCTTGGGGAAGATTGTGATGATGAAGATACCAGAATAGAAAGTTTAGCTGGCCCTCCGCCAGCTAACCTTTCTATTCTGGTATCTTCATCATCACAATCTTCCCCATCATCACTTCCATCATCATTATCCTCAACACTGACGGCCTGGCGCCACCTACTGGCCAACAATAATAACCACTCACTGCAGGTCTCCACAAACGTTTGATATTTAGCAGTACAGAAAAACAAGGGATTATTTAACTCAAAAAGTGGCAAAAGTGGTATTGTATTACTACATAATAACACATATTACATACATATTATATACAACTACTACCTTAACTACCACATATTATATACAACTACTACCTCAACTACCACATATTACATACAACTACTACCTCAACTACCACATATTATATACAACTACTACCTCAACTACCACATATTACATACAACTACTACCTCAACTACCACATATTACATACAACTACTACCTCAACTACCACATATTACATACAACTACTCTCTCAACTACCACATATTATATAACACCACTAAATCAAATACCACATAGTATAGACACAACTACTACCTCAACTACCATATATTATACACAACCACTACCTCAACTACCATATATTATATACTACTACTAACTCAACTAACACATATTATATGTTACTAGTACCTCAACTACAACATATTATACACAACTACTACCTCAACTACCACATATTACATACAACTACTACCTCAACTACCACATATTACATACAACTACTACCTCAACTACCACATATTACATACAACTACTACCTCAACTACCACATAGTGCATACAACTACTACCTCAACTACCACATATTACATACAACTACTACCTCAACTACCACATATTACATACAACTACTACCTCAACTACAACATATTACATACAACTACTACCTCAACTACCACATATTACATACAACTACTACCCCAACTACCAAATGTGCTAAAAAACGACAACATATGATATAAAACTACCTCAATCACCACATATAACATACAACTACTACCTTCACTACCACATGTTATATACAACTACTACCTTCACTACCACATGTTATATACTACTACTACCTCAACTACCACATGTTATATACTACTACTACCTCAACTACCACATGTTATATACAACTACTACCTCAACCACAACAAAGTCTAAATCAAAGTCAAAGTCAATGTTATTGTCCAATGTCCACATGTGTTCTACATATAGAGATCTGATTCCGTTTCTACAGTCCAACAGTGAGCAATATACATCAACAACAACACTAAACAAAGGGCCCAGACAAAAAAGGGACTACAACAAGTTATTAATAATATAATCACCAAAACACAATCAACAGAACATGAATTAGACATTTAGTGCAAGTATCCTTTAGTGCAGAATGTTGTTTAAATCATATTTACAATAGCAGTGGAGATGAATAGACACAGTGACTGGTGCTGGATGTGTGTGTGTGTGTGTGTGTGTGTGTATGTGTGTGTGTGTGTGTGTGTGTGTGTGTGTGTGTGTGTGTGTGTGTGTGTGTGTGTGTGTGTGTGTGTGTGTGTGTGTGTGTGTGTGTGTGTGTGTGTGTGTGTGTGTGTGTGTGTGGGGGGGGGGGGGGGTTAAAGACCAGGTATATTTGGGACAGGGAGGAAAGGTGGAGAAGGGAGAGAAGGGAGAGAAGGGAGAGAAGAGAGAGAAGGGAGAGAAGAGAGAGAAGGGAGAGAAGAGAGAGAAGAGAGAGAAGAGAGAGAAGGGAGAGAAGGGAGAGAAGGGAGAGAAGGGAGAGAAGGGAGAAAGGTCAGAGGGAGGGGAGAGAGGTCAGGATCAATAGTCAACATATTATAAAAAGGTTAACATATTATATACAACTTCTAACTCAACCAGCACATATTTAATACTACTACTACCTCAACTACCACATAGATATACTACGACTACCTCAGCTACCACATCTTATATACAACTACTAACACAACTACCACATATAACATACAGCTACTACATCAACTACCACATATAATATATGAAACAACTACTTCAACTACTACATGATACATAAAACTATACAACTACCTCAACTACCACATATTATATAAAACTATACAACTACCTCAACTACCACATATTATATAAAACTATACAACTACCTCAACTACCACATATTATATAAAACTATACAACTACCTCAACTACCACATACTATATAAAACTATACAACTACCTCAACTACCACATACTATATAAAACTATACAACTACCTCAACTACCACATATTATATAAAACTATACAACTACCTCAACTACCACATACTATATAAAACTATACAACTACCTCAACTACCACATATTATATAAAACTATACAACTACCTCAACTACCACATACTATATAAAACTATACAACTACCTCAACTACCACATACTATATAAAACTATACAACTACCTCAACTACCACATATTATATAAAACTATACAACTACCTCAACTACCACATACTATATAAAACTATACAACTACCTCAACTACCACATATTATATAAAACTATACAACTACCTCAACTACCACATATTATATAAAACTATACAACTACCTCAACTACCACATACTATATAAAACTATACAACTACCTCAACTACCACATACTATATAAAACTATACAACTACCTCAACTACCACATATTATATAAAACTATACAACTACCTCAACTACCACATACTATATAAAACTATACAACTACCTCAACTACCACATATTATATAAAACTATACAACTACCTCAACTACCACATATTATATAAAACTATACAACTACCTCAACTACCACATACTATATACAACTATACAACTACCTCAACTACCACATACTATATACAACTATACAACTACCTCAACTACCACATATTATATAAAACTATACAACTACCTCAACTACCACACATTATATAAAACTATACAACTACCTCAACTACCACATATTATATAAAATTATACAACTACCTCAACTACCACATACTATATAAAACTATACAACTACCTCAACTACCACATATTATATAAAACTATACAACTACCTCAACTACCACATATTATATAAAACTATACAACTACCTCAACTACCACATACTATATAAAACTATACAACTACCTCAACTACCACATACTATATAAAACTATACAACTACCTCAACTACCACATACTATATACAACTATACAACTACCTCAACTACCACATACTATATACAACTATACAACTACCTCAACTACCACATATTATATAAAACTATACAACTACCTCAACTACCACATACTATATAAAACTATACAACTACCTCAACTACCACATATTATATAAAACTATACAACTACCACATACTATATAACACTATACAACTACCTCAACTACCACATACTATATAAAACTATACAACTACCTCAACTACCACATACTATATAAAACTATACAACTACCTCAACTACCACATACTATATAAAACTATACAACTACCTCAACTACCACATACTATATAAAACTATACAACTACCTCAACTACCACATACTATATACAACTATACAACTACCTCAACTACCACATACTATATACAACTATACAACTACCTCAACTACCACATACTATATAAAACTATACAACTACCTCAACTACCACATACTATATAAAACTATACAACTACCTCAACTACCACATACTATATAAAACTATACAACTACCTCAACTACCACATACTATATAAAACTATACAACTACCTCAACTACCACATATTATATAAAACTATACAACTACCTCAACTACCACATATTATATAAAACTATACAACTACCTCAACTACCACATATTATATAAAACTATACAACTACCTCAACTACCACATACTATATAAAACTATACAACTACCTCAACTACCACATATTATATAAAACTATACAACTACCTCAACTACCACATAATATATAAAACTATACAACTACCTCAACTACCACATACTATATAAAACTATACAACTACCTCAACTACCACATACTATATAAAACTATACAACTACCTCAACTACCACATACTATATAAAACTATACAACTACCTCAACTACCACATATTATATAAA
The DNA here is from genome assembly GCA_027704905.1 of Muraenolepis orangiensis. Taxonomy (NCBI): domain Eukaryota; kingdom Metazoa; phylum Chordata; class Actinopteri; order Gadiformes; family Muraenolepididae; genus Muraenolepis; species Muraenolepis orangiensis. The sequence goes on from JANIIK010000730.1 coordinate 57,614, forward strand.
ACTATACAACTACCTCAACTACCACATACTATATAAAACTATACAACTACCTCAACTACCACATACTATATAAAACTATACAACTACCTCAACTACCACATATTATATAAAACAACAACATTTGATATATTTCTTCCTCCACTACCACATACTATAAACAGCTACTACCTTAACTACCACGAATCATATATAACTACCTCAACCATCACATATAACATACAAGTACAACTACTGCTTTAACAACATATTACATACAACTACTACATCAACTACAACATATTACATACAACTACTACATCATTGACTCACAGTTTTGATTCACTCTTTGTAGTAATGGCTGTGGTTTGACACAAGAGGGCACCACTGAGCCGGTATGTAGAAACACACACACACACACACACACACACACACACACACACACACACACACACACACACACACACACACACACACACAAACACACACACACACACACACACACACACACACACACACACACACACACACACACACACACACTACTTTCCCTGTAATCTCCAGAGACTCTTCTGAAAACCTCCACTGACTTCCTGTCCCTCTAGAGACCCAGGTGGGCGTCAGCTAAAACTGGAGATCATTTGAATAGCTACGGTTCACTGCTCACAGAATACGGTTAATGAACCACATCTTTAAGAGATGATGTCGGTTTGGTCTTTGACTAATAAACTCAACCATGATTAATATGGAACTGTTTCCACCACTCAGCATGCTAGGGATCCTCTGTCTCCGTGAGAGATACTGAATGTCTTTCCAGACGTACTTCTACACGTTTCTAAGTTGGTATGTGTGTAACAGTCAGTGTCCAGCACTGAGCACTGACTGTTACTGTTACTATTACTGGAACTGACCACCTCCGGCACGAGAGGCCACGTTCTAACGTGAGAGCTCAAACCCACAGGCCCTAGCTTCATCGCTAGAACGTCTATTTAGGTGTCGGGGAGTGAGGTTTACCACTGCACAGCGCCACCTGCTGGCGTCTGTTACATGTGCAGAAACCTGGACACCCTGAACTACTGTTTGATGAAGTGACATGAAGTCAGTCTGAAACACATGGGTCATCTCAGCAGCAGTGTCTCTATGACTGACACTGGTCCACTGGATCCAGTGAACACACCTTCCAAGAAGAGCCACACAAGCAACACTTTGGTCATTCAGAGATGAGACAAACCACAGCTTTACCCTTCATTCAAACGGCTGGTCAAATATTGAATGAAGAAATAGAAGAGGTGTTATACTTGTTAGAGCATGGACAGAAGATATGGCATCAGAAATGATGACAATTAATCATTGTTTTTTTCAAATCTTTATTAAATGTTCAACATGTGACAAACTCAAGCAAAGGGGTAACAGACCATGAAGCGTAATGCTAATGGCTCAAAGACATGTTATATTGATGGAGGTCATCAGAAGCTGCAGCTACCTTAGACAGAGAGATAGAAAGCAGACGTGTCAGAGGAGATTTGTATTCTACACTACTTCCATGCTGGAGCCTCTCTACTCTGAACACTGGTCAGGATTCAGGGTTTGAGTGACAGGCTTCTGGCCGCTCCTACTGGCCTCACAGCTCACTGAGCCCGCCTTCTTCCACTGGTCCGCAGGGAGGGTCAGGGCGCTGCTCCGGCTGTAGGTGCCATCTTTCCCCAGGACCCCCGGGCTATCCGACACCCCGGCAGACATGCTGCTGCAACCCACCTTCCAGCCAAGCTTCCAGTCTGAGGGGAAGCCCCCAGTGGCCAAACACAGCACTGTAGCCCTGCCCTGCTCCAGCTCCACTCTGGAGGGAGGAAGGAGGCTCAGCGTGGGCTGAACCACTCCCACTGGAATAGAGAGAGAGAGAGGAGACAAGTGGTCAACTGGCTCCCTTAACATGGCCGCTCATAGGGAGCACAGAGGGCTGGAAGATTCTGTCTACAGAAACTGTTGTAGTTGTTGATTGAAATGTGGAATTTAATATAAATGAAACCATGACATATTTTATTGTTTGAAACATTTAAATGTGTCATGTATTTATTTCTAAATCTTAAATCCTCTTTATTGGTCTCATGTACACACACAGTGAAATGTGTTTCTCTGCATTTAACCCATCCTAGTATTAGGAGCAGTGGGCAGCTATTGTATATACAGCACTAGGGGAGCAGGGTAAGGGTCTGGTGCCTTGCTCATGGGCACCTCGGCAGTGCCCAGGTGTTTCGGGGACTTGAACCGGGGACCTTCTGGTTCCCGAGCCAAGTCTCAAAAGACAGAGCTATCCACCAGCCAATTGATATCAATTTCCACATTAATTCTAAATGAATACATGAGACCCATTGTAATGTGTCAACAACTGTCAGGTGGCAGAACTTCTTCAGATTCGTTTCTCACTTCCTTTTTCTTATATTTAATTCAACGTTCGGTCAAAACACTTCAGAATAATTTACAATGGGAACCTTTAAGCACAGAAATACATTTGCAAATTAAATGTTCTATTCATTAAATTACGACTTTTTAGAAGTAACTTAACTGACTTAACTGACTTAACTGAACTTGAAGGATACTTGTTTGCCCATTTCATGAAGTACAAAGTAATTCAATGATATGCTTAATAAATGATGAATGCTCATCATAATTAAATCATGACTAAAACAATGTAAATTATAACATTAAGTGACTGAACTCCATTCAATAATATGTGTCTACTGCCCTTAACAACCAAACATTTAGAAGTTTCAAAGTTTAGAATAAAAATTAAAAAAATGTGTTCTTCAGACCAATTTCGATAGAAACTTAATGTTTAGGGAGTTATATCAGATAAAGAAAAGTGTCCTTGTACTTACAGTCAACGGTGAGTTTGGTGCCTCCACCAAAAGTCCACCACAGTGATACATCCTCAATAAGAGTCTGTACAAAAACCTCCCTCCCATTGAAGACACATCTCACTGACACATAGACACTAACTTATCACAGGAAACTATGAAGGAAGTCACATTTGATCAACTCAAGCCCTGGTTAGTCACTTTTATCAAGTGTTTCAAAGTATGGATTGTATTTATTCTACGTGTATTTTGGAATATAAAAAATATTTGAAGGACATTTGATTATCTCAACACAAGTACGCTCACCTAACTTAATAAAGATAAAAGTGAAATACAGATGAATGAATTACAAAGTACTACTAGTATACATTATTTTATTTTTTTAAGAAACTAGCAAATTTGTATTTTTTTAAAGAAGTAGAACATTTAAGAATGTCAAACAAACCAAGAAAAACATGAATTGGAAAAAAGTCACGTATGATGAATTCTGATTGTTTGCAGCTAAATCCACATCGTATTCCATAAAGTGTGAATGTAGAAGAGATACAGAGGTCCTCCCAGAATGTATGCATTCACCCTAACCCCCAGTGAGATGAGTAGAAACAGGTGGTTCACTCTCACCCCCAGTGTGATGAGTGGAAACAGGTGGTTCACTCTCACCCCCAGTGTGATGAGTGGAAACAGGTGGTTCACTCTCACCCCCAGTGTGATGAGTGGAAACAGGTGGTTCACTCTCACCCCCAGTGTGATGAGTGGAAACAGGTGGTTCACTCTCACCCCCAGTGTGATGAGTGGAAACAGGTGGTTCACTCTCACCCCCAGTGTGATGAATGGAAACAGGTGGTTCACTCTCACCCCCAGTGTGATGAGTGGAAACAGGTGGTTCACTCTCACCCCCAGTGTGATGAGTGGAAACAGGTGGTTCACTCTCACCCTCAGTGTGATGAGTGGAAACGGGTCATTTCCATACAGAGGAAGCTTTGCATGCTGAGCTGAAACTGGGCTTCTGAGAGGGTTTAAAAGTACTCTCAGTTCAACACTGCAGGACTCTGAGCTGTCACTCAACACCCCAGAAACCGTGGCAACCATGAACCACCTCACCATCCTTTTCTGGACAGTGGTCTGTGGATCCTTAACAGGTGGGTTCATTCCTCTCCATCCACACGTGGACCACCCGTCTGTGTTTGCTTGTGTTTTCTGTTGGATGACTCCATGTTATGTTTGTTTGTTTTCTATAGGAACCAGCAGTCAGGTGACTGTGACCCAGCCACCAGTAGTGACTTTTACTGCAGGATCCAGAGTCACTCTGACCTGTAAAACCAACCAAGCGGTTTATACTTATAGTGGTTACGGTGAATGCATATACTGGTACCAACAGAAACCCGGTGAAGCCCCCAAGCTCATCATGAAATATACAAACCAACTAGTATCACCAACACCAGCTCGGTTTAGTGGCAGTGGAGGCAGCACTGACTTCTCACTGACCATCGCCGGAGCCCAGCCTGAAGACGCAGCAGTTTATCACTGTCAGAGTCTCCATAGTGGTCCGGTGTTCACACAGTGATTGAGAGCCGTACATAAACCTCCCTCAGTCAGACTGTGTAGTCACTGAGTCGTTACAGCAGGAACCTGCTGCAGCTGCTGAGGGGGAAGAGACTCTGACACAGAGCACTGAGCACAGAGCTGCTCTAACCAGGGGCCTCAACCAAGAACCAGCTTTATACTGCTCTACACTATGGAATATACAGATACTACCTCAACTACCACATGTTATATACTACTACTACCTCAACTACCACATGTTATATACTACTACTACCTCAACTACCACATGTTATATACTACTACTACCTCAACTACCACATGTTATATACTACTACTACCTCAACTACCACATGTTATATACTACTACTACCTCAACTACCACATGTTATATACTACTACTAACTCAACTACCACATGTTATATACTACTACTAACTCAACTACCACATGGTATATAATACTACTACCTCAACTACCACATGTTATATACTACTACTACCTCAACTACCACATGTTATATACTACTACTAACTCAACTACCACATGTTATATACTACTACTACCTCAACTACCACATGTTATATACTACTACTACCTCAACTACCACATGTTATATACTACTACTAACTCAACTACCACATGTTATATACTACTACTAACTCAACTACCACATGGTATATAATACTACTACCTCAACTACCACATGTTATATACTACTACTACCTCAACTACCACATATTATATACTACTACTACCTCAACTACCACATGGTATATACTACTACTACCTCAACTACCACATGTTATATACTACTACTAACTCAACTACCACATGTTATATACTACTACTAACTCAACTACCACATGGTATATAATACTACTACCTCAACTACCACATGTTATATACTACTACTACCTCAACTACCACATATTATATACTACTACCTCAACTACCACATGGTATATACTACTACTACCTCAACTACCACATGTTATATACTACTACTAACTAAACTACCACATGTTATATACTACTACTACCTCAACTACCACATGTTATATACTACTACTAACTCAACTACCACATGTTATATACTACTACTACCTCAACTACCACATGGTATATACTACTACTACCTCAACTACCACATGTTATATACTACTACTAACTCAACTACCACATGTTATATACTACTACTAACTCAACTACCACATGGTATATAATACTACTACCTCAACTACCACATGTTATATACTACTACTACCTCAACTACCACATATTATATACTACTACTACCTCAACTACCACATGGTATATACTACTACTACCTCAACTACCACATGTTATATACTACTACTAACTAAA